>JAHLWY010000388.1:0-63458 GCA_020002185.1 Paraescarpia echinospica | reverse complement strand
CTTCTTAGCAACACATGTCATGCTGATCTTCCTGCAGATCAACCGCATCACCAAGATGGAACAGCTATGGAATAAGTGCACATCCTTACCATAGTTGAAATTCTTCCATTATCTCGTTTCCATCGGAACTCTTCAATTCCCCTTCTCGTACACAGCTTCTAGCGTCGTCAGAAGTCTAAGCCAAAGCCAAAAACGTTCATTGAAACAAATAACACGTCGACATTAAATATACAAATAAACAGTTTGAAAAGAGAAACGTTGATCTAAACATGCAACGTCACTATGTTACTATGTCGACAACTTCTAGTAGCTTTTTATATGATGTTGAGCTCGCAAATTTTTTATATACGTTGCTATTGTTGACAATTTATAAACACATTGTACAATACGTATTTCACCATATGTCCGCACCGTATAATGAATGTGGCAAAACATAATGAAATATAGAATGTACATACTGTGGCGGTCAAACACTTTGCTTCATTTGTTCACGATACTAACACTTGTTGAGAGTTTACACTTTCCTCGACTGTAAGTGTATTTTTTATTTTTTATTTATGTGTGACATATTCGAAAATGTAATTGTTTTTGCTAAGTTCAAACACATTGTATTAATTTGGAATTACAACTGCGAGTTATATAGTTCGTTGCATACTGTATTATCAAAGTGTTTTATAGTATTGGTTGAACAGATGATGTTCGTGTCATTAGCAATTAAGACACATTTGGAACATTTGTTATATCAATGATATACAGAAAAAAACAGTTTCGGATCATGTAAAGAATCTTGAGGAACTAAATATGTTGTTATGTGTGTTTGAACTGTAACCGACAATTATTTCAAATTGGTTACGATTATCCAAGTAATTACTTATTCAACTATACACAGTTCCGCTAATGCCATGACTGTTCGTTTTACACAGCAGTTGATGATCAACAGTGTCAAAAGTTTTACACAGCAGTTGATGATCAACAGTGTCAAAAGTTTTACACAGCAGTTGATGATCAACAGTGTCAACAGTTTTACACAACAGTTGATGATCAACAGTGTCAAAAGTTTTACACAGGAGTTGATGATCAACAGTGTCAACAGTTTTACACAGCAGTTGATGATCAACAGTGTCAAAAGTTTTACACAGCAGTTGATGATCAACAGTGTCAACAGTTTTACACAGCAGTTGATGGTCAACAGTGTCAACAGTTTTACACAGCAGTTGATGATCAACAGTGTCAATTTTACACAGCAGGTGATGATCAACAGTGTCAACAGTTTTACACAGCAGTTGATGATCAACAGTGTCAATTTTACACAGCAGTTGATGGTCAACAGTGTCAACAGTTTTATACAGCAGTTGATGATCAACAGTGTCAACAGTTTTACACAGCAGTTGATGATCAACAGTGTCAACAGTTTTACACAGCAGTTGATGATCAACAGTGTCAACAGTTTTACACAGCAGTTGATGATCAACAGTGTCAAACGTTTTTCACAGCAGTTGATGATCAACAGTGTCAACAGTTTTATACAGCAGTTGATGATCAACAGTGTCAACAGTTTTCGTAATATATATAAATAAATATATCTCACAGTTCTTATGTCACGCAAATCTAATAAGTTGTCAGAAAATCTTTAGACCCACATGGACACGCGTCTGTGATAGTACAGTAATAATTAATAAAGCCTTCAAATCGAGATGTATCCACTGCTACGGACAACATGTATACAAAACATATTTCTAATTAGTGAATATGGTCAAATCCAACGAACTGGGGTCTTTGGGCTCCACACAAGGTCGAAAATAGAATTGCCTGGATCTTTTGTTCACTTGTGGTATTAATTGTGCGACTTCACCAAACATTGGGCACACTAATTCACAAAATTGACGATTTTATAGTTGCTTGAAGTTCAAAGGTGTGTTCTATATGTTATCATTCGAGGACCACAAATTATCGTTCGTTGGCAGGTCATAACCCACAATACAATGGTGTTGTGTTGGATATTTAACTTTTTGTCAAAGGATAACATGTGGAAATTTGTTATAACGGCGTGACTTTGGGGGAAGTACTTATTCAGAATTGTCAGAATGCGGTGAAGTTTTGTTCGCACTCCAATATTGCCCCACTCCATTTTTCAAATGTGTTGTAATTACTTGTACAATAAGACTAACACGTTGTAGATGTGTGTGTACAGTTCATATTTAAGCGGAGGATGTGTGTTATCCACTGGTATTTATGTTATGGACGTAACCTGCAAATAGACAAAATGGTACTCGGACGATAAAAAAAATTTTTAATCAGTATACAATCTGGAATATTAATGATTAACAGTAAATTATGAAAGTGCCTTGGTACATGTTGTTTATGTTGAAATATTAGCCACACCTGTATTCCTTACGTATGTATACTTTGTTCTCTACTGTCCTCTTCTTTGTATTCCAAGTGCTATTGTTATCGAATAATCGTATATTTTCTATTTCTGCATTGTTGTCATTACTTGTACAACAAGACAAACACGTAGTAGATATGGGCACACTGTTCATGTTTATGGGGAGAATGTATGTTATCCAATGGTTTTTATGTTATGATCATAACCTGCACATTTTTAGCACAGGACACTCAGAAAAAATGGTACTCGGACGATAACACAATTTTGAAAATCACGATTAACAGTAAATTGAGAAAGTGCCATGGTATATTTTGTTTATATTGCACTGTTAGCCACATGTTTATCCCTTATGCATGTGTACCTTGTTCTCGTCTGTCCTCTTAGTTGTATCCGAGTGCTAGAGTTGTGGAATAATCTTTTATTTTCACATTTTCTTCACTGTAATCGCCATATTTAATTACTGTGATATATGTTATTGCATATTAAACTGTCTTTACATTATTTAATACACTGGGTATTGTCTGCAAATAAATAGTTTCATTGTTTGGGCTATGACTCGGCATTACTCGAACATTAAACCAATTTTATTTTAAAAAGGTTAACAAATACAATATGTGTACTTACGTACAAATAAAGCATTGTCTTCTCAGTGTCCATCACGTTGTCTACTCATTGTCTACCACATTGTCTACTCAGTGCCCATTACATTGTCTATGCAGTGTCCATCACATTGTCTACTCAGTGTCTACCACATTGTTTACTCATTGTCCATCACATTGTCTACTCAGTGTCTACCATATTGTCAACTCAGTGTCCATCACATTGTCTACTCAGTGTCCACCACATTGTGTACTCAGTGTCCATCACATTGTCTACTCGGTGTCTACCACATTGTCTCCCAAATTGTTTACTAAGTGTCCATAACATTGACTACTCAGTGTCCATCACATTGTCTACTCAGTGTCCATCACATTGTCTACTCAGTGTCCAGCACACTGTCTACTCAGTGTCCAATGTCCACTACATCGTCTACTCATCATCATCATCCTTTTCGTCAATAGCATGACATTTCTTTATAACTTCTATTTCATGAGGTTTGAAGGTGAACACCTTGCCTACCGCCGTAGGAGGTGATATCACCTTTATGATGTCTGAGGCTTCCACAATCCCAACCTCAAGCCTCCCCCATTTCCAGTTTCCTCGAGTGCGGGTCATGTATGCTACCTCAAACATGCCATCGGTCGTGATACGCAGTACCTGGGCCATGTACCATTTCCTGTTAAATCGAACGGCCAACCAACTGTCTACCACCACTTTTTGTACTCCCATTTCCGACTCCCTTTCTTTAACTGCATCGTGATTCTATTCATTTTCATTAACTTCTATCCCCTTCACATCAACTTCTTTCTCCTGCACCTCCTTTTCCTTTGCTGCATTCTCCGTGACCTTGTCTCCTGGACCTCTATCTCCCTCACATTCACCTCTTTCTCATGCACCTCTGTTTCCTTGTCTGCCACTGCTGTCTTCTTCCTCTCGATCTGCAGAAGTGTTTTCGCCCACCCTACATATATATCTCTCGCATAATCATGCATGGACCAACTGGCACGATCGTACGTGCATTTATGATGCCCGGCACTGCTGTCACCTTCAAAGACTTTAGCATACCCTTGCATCACTGCACCTCAATAGTACTGATCTCCAAGATGGTCATTGCGGTCTTCGCCTCTCTGAGCCTGTTGCAGAATTCATCACTGTTGGTGAAGATCTTACCACTCTTGATGAGATTGTCCACCTTTTTCTTTGTAGCCTCATGTTGGCCTGTTAAAAAGACAAGACAAAACAAGTCAGTGCAACGCCAGTATTACCATTACCAGTGTATTGCGTTACCATCCATGGATCACCGTTATCGACCGTGACTCCCTCTAGAAAGCACTATTTTATTTTAATTTGGCCAACATAACCTCTCCACAGTGTGCGTAACATAAAAAAGCTTGCGATAGAATGCTTATCTTTTACTATTTTGCACACAATTTGGTATAACAGCTGTTTCAAAATCCTAATGAATCAGGAAATAATGTACAAATTCTACCGAAACCGATCTAACGCCAAGCATAATGGTAATTAATGCACTTGATGAGTCAGATTGGACAGGAAGATATATAGGCTATGATATAACACACGCACACTGGCATATTAAGACTCTGTTTCACACAATGCCTTTCTTAATACAGAATTACTATTAACAACGTATTGCGTTATCATCCGCGGATGATCGTGGCCCCTTTTAAAATGCACTCTTGAAACAATGTATCCCGCAATAGTATAGCTCATGCGTTATGACATGTGGTCGTCATCGAGAGGCACATATAACATCAAGTTCGAGCACTATCACGCATAAATAACATGTGTATGACTGTTATCGTAGATCAGAATAGTCTAACAAAAACAATCTACATGCAGCAAAACAGTCATCAATCAGGAAATATATTTACTTAGTGCGATCTTTTATATCGCATATTAACAAGATGGGGAACGATCGTGTACCTTCGCTGGAGACCGGTAGAGGGAACTCAAAAGCACTCAAAACACTACCGCCGTCTCGCGGATAGGACGATAACTATAATCGGACGGTAACTTGATGCTTTTCCCGGGCCATATCATAGAGAAAAAATATTGTTGGTAAGTCCAAATGACTGCTCTGATAGCCAGAGAAATGGTCTTTAATAGGAATAAAAATGTCCTACTATTCTTCACAAGTTTGTATTAAAAAAAAAAAAAAAAGGGCCCCGGACGATAACGCGAAAAACTTCCCCAAACCTGAGTCGGTGGAGAAAAAAGAAAAAGAGAAAAATACCAAAAAGTACATCTGAAAAATAGCAGTGCATTTTGGTACTACACATGTTAGCATATATGTACAGCTAAATATGCATGCTATCGATTAATAATTTTACATGAATATGCCATTAAGAAAAGTGGTCCTCGGACGACAACACCAATATTCCCTATGTCCAATATATTGGAAAAATCAGATTATTTACAAATTGCTTTAATCACAAGGCAGTATTAACATAGACACATGTGGTGTTCTAATAAAGTAATAAACACGGTGCATATTCATGGTTTACGATGCTTACTAACTGATTTTTGTTTAATATAGAGGTCAACATTTAAAAATATGGCCAAAAACGATCAGTTTATCAGATTTACTTCCAAAAGTTTTCATACTAGAAAAAACAAACTATATATCCCCCGAAAGGTATCATCGAACCGGATAAACATAGCATATTTCCATACTTTTAGTCACATAATTACTCAAGATACATGTCTAAATATGCCGTGTACCCCGTTCGTTGGATTTGACCATATGCATCTAGATCTATGCATAGTTTCACTGATAAAACAACGCTAACAAAACATTAAGGATTCTATCAAACAGCGACATGAAACAGTCAACGATGTATAAACACAATATGCACAGGAAACTTGTACTCCGGGCTGCATAACACCTGCGTACCTCGCGTGATGTATAGTTCCATGACCAGTGGCATAGCACCTGCTTACCTCGCGTGTTGTACAGTTCCACAACCAGTGGCATAGCACCTGCATACCTCGCGTGTTGTATAGTTCAATGACCAGTGGCATAGCACCTGCATACCTCGCGTGTTGTATAGTTCAATGACAAGTGGCATAGCACCTGCTTACATCGCGTGTTGTATAGTTCCATGACCAGTGGCATAACACCTGCTTACCTCGCGTGTTGTACAGTTCCATGACCAGTGGGGTAGCACCTGCATAACTCGCGTGCTGTATAGTTCCATGACCAGTGGCATAGCACCTGCATACCTCGCGTGTTGTACAGTTCCATGACCAGTGGCATAGCACCTGCATACCTCGCGTGTTGTATAGTTCCATGACCAGTGGCATAGCACCTGCTTACTTCACGTGTTGTACATTTCCATGACCAGTGGCATAGCACCTGCATACCTCGCGTGTTGTATAGTTCAATGACAAGTGGCATAGCACCTGCATACCTCGCGTGTTGTATAGTTCCATGACCAGTGGCATAGCACCTGCATACCTCGCGTGTTGTATAGTTCCATGACCAGTGGCGTAGCACCTGCTTATCTCGCGTGTTGTATAGTTCCATGACCAGTGGCATAGCACCTGCTTATCTCGCGTGTTGTATAGTTCCATGACCAGTGGCATAGCACTTGCTTACATCGCGTGTTGTTTAGTCCTATGACCAGTGGCATAGCACCTGCTTATCTCGCGTGTTGTATATTCCATGACCAGTGGCATAGCAACTGCATACCTCGAGTGTTGTTTAGTCCTATGACCAGTGGCATAGCAACTGCATACCTCGCGTGTTGTTTAGTCCTATGACCAGTGGCATACGCGACGAGACATCAACACATTCCGTAACAAATACAAATACGTATATGGAAAGAGGCTATATGGCATTCACTACCCACTCATACGTTCATCCAACTACAAGAACCTATATTTTACGCGTTCGTTACAACGGTCCTTTGAGAAATAATTCAGATTTCAGTTTCCGTCTCCTGTTTTGATGACTGCTGAGATCGTCTTTTCTTCTTACGCCGCCGACTGGCCAATGCAATCGCGAAGGCTTCTACTGCTTCGAAGAGGGTTATGACGCTCGCGCCAATGAACAACCCCATCGAACCCCCGATGACACCTGTAACGAGCAACTATTATATTGTGGTTCGTGTACTGCAAAAAGTAATTGCCACTATATCAAATATGCGCTTGTTCGATCGAGATTACGTTGTCTCAGTTCTCCACACATTTCAGCGCATCATTTGCTAACATCATTAATGCTATTTTTTCAGCTGATGAAGTTGTGTACTGTAATATGATGTATTGATGGCCGAGATAACAAAGCTAAAGATCAACGTAATTAGCTAAATCTGCGTGATTCATCGCCGCTTCTTCGTTGCTGTAGAATTGTTACGTCCGTAAAGACACAGTATCGCTTTCGAAGTTTTTCCTGCACTCCACTGGAACATGAAATAAAACTCCGCATCTCGATTGAATGGAATACGAGCAACCAACAGCGTCGAATTAAAACAAATTGGCCGCTTTTTGGACACGCAACAGCGCCATAATCAATACGTTATAGCTAAACGTTACAGCTGTTTGTTTTCATCAATCGCTCCATATTTCTTCACTATAGTTTTAAGGAGGAGTTACATCATATAACCTTTTAAGACGCTGCGGTTGAATTATACACTTCTGAAGTGTGACAAATTAAACTATATTAATTGAATGGTTCCAACATACAGAATGTCATATTACTTCTTCAGAAAAATATTAAGGTTGTGACATGTCTTATACAACAAATATAGAGATTACATTCGAAATATCTGAGCTGTGACCATTAAAAGTATGACAGTTGCAAATGTGTTCGATTTGCCACCAATGCCCCTATTCGAAAGTTGTTTTAAGAGATGTGATTACTTCTTGTGCCATGGCATAATGTATGCGCAACACCAAAAACGTTATCCTAAAACATAGCGTCAACAATATATGATAAAGGGCAATACAGGCATTCTTTGACATAACGACTAATTCGCTTCTGATAAATCAATATTTTGTTCGGCTGTACTCCTTTGTTGCGTTTGTTTTGAATGTGAAGGTGTGACGCGACTGGCCGTGTAAGTGCGAGGCCGGGCCGGCATCGGACGGTGTCGGTTGACTAATAATCTCAGTAATTTTAGTCATCACAAGTATGTATATGTATGACATTGCGCCTGTTGTCATGCACACGTACATAATGTATAAGTTACAAGAAAGTTCCCTGTAGAGATATCATTATGTAAATAATATAACAATATGAAAAAAGAAACACGTGTTTTGGTCTCCTACAAAACTAATCAACATTAAAATCGATTGCATGACTCCATTTCAAAGTCATATGGTGAGTATTCGTAAACAGTTTTCAACAAAATAAATAACACATTTTTTATTATTTAGCAGCAGGTAACCTCCAGCAATCAACCTGGCAAGCTGTTGAATATATGTTCCGCCTGTATCTAACAATGAGCGTTCGTGTAATTAAATTCATTCAACACTAGACGTTTTCACAATGTGACAGGTACTCTCCAACGTAACTGTATTGCTTTCATACGGCACGCATATTGCAGTACTTCACGCATTCATACCGGATGCTTTCATTAAATAAAGTAATTCCCTAATTTCATAAAGTCGTGGTATGTCACTTGCAATGACATGCTTGGTTTTGTAACACAACATTCAGAAAAAGCATTGTATTCTCTCTTCGAAAATTAAAACGGTTGCACTGTCATGTGTCTGAGTAATTTGATGAAAGTGATAACGTTCGGAGTGTTGCTTTTTGCATTGGCGTTTGCAATTACAGGACAAAGGCTCTCTTGTACACCTCGTCTGAGCCGAAAGAGTGATTCGTGTGATAATCGTCAGACATAAATTGATACTAAATGTCACGTAGCCTACCTGTTGTTCACAAGAAGGATTATCTAATAACCGAGAGTGTTTTAATGTAATAATGTTGTCGAAATGCCGATGACATTAATGTTTAATGTTTTTTTCATACTTTTAATTAACCATACTCCGCAGTGTACATGTCCCGGGAACAAGTGGACTGTCAAATTCGGGAGACAAGAAGAAGGAATTGAACATGACGAACTATAACACTACCACAGGATTTTAGAATGTACAAATGCTATACGTTACGTAAAATTGAAGAAACAAACATTTGAAATGTCCCAATATAAATGGGACATAAGTGGATTTGTCAAAAACAAGATGGACGTAGACAAAAGCCACCAAATTTAGAAAAGCTGAGAAAAAGTTAAGTATGAATATGGCGAGACACAAACTATCAAAATGTGTCAATAACTGCATTAAAACATAACCATATGTTGTTATAATTATCTTAATAGTTGCATGTTGACGTCATGAATAAATTAAAAGCACGTGGCGGTTTGTTTGTTGGACAGAACGCTCTCGCTGCAGGGACGCAACACGGAACATTCGGGTTTTTGTTTTGTGTCGTGCTGTTGTATATACAAATCTTTTATCAAAACGGTGTACAGTCAGATTGTATACCAATACCAATTAATTGTGAAAAAGAGCGAAATAACTGGAATGTGTTTGTATGCATATATGTATGTATGTATGTATGTATGTGAATATAATTATGTATGTGAACATGTGTATGTTTGTATGTATACATGTATATATACGCATGTATATATGTATATATACATACATATATATATATATATATATATATACATATATACATGCATACATTAACTGGAACATTAATAATGGTAAAGTGACTGCACTTACCTTACTAGATCTCTTTGCCGCGTTTGACACGATTGATCACAGCATTCTCATTGAACGCCTATTAAAGTGGTACGGCATATCTGGCACAGCTCTAAGCTGGTTTTCTTCGTATCTAACTGATAGATACCAAACTATAAAGATTGGGAACAGCTTTTCAGCTGCACTGCCAGCTTTAGTTGGTGTTCCCCAGAGTTCTGTTCTTGGGCCTTTGCTTTTTACTCTTTACACCACGCCACTAAGCACTGTTATACAAAGACATAACTTAGATCATCATCTTTGTGCTGATGATACTCAGATCTACATTTCATTGGCTACCCCGGATACAAATCGCTCCCTTAACCAACTTAGTGATTGCCTTCAAGATATCTTCCATTGGATGACTGACAGCAAGTTGAAATTAAATGCAAATAAAACTTAATTGATCATTATTGGTACTCCAATGCAGCGTTGTAAACTGGATGGTTTTTTCCCTACGCGTATTTTGAATCAATATATCACGCCAGCAACCTCGGTGCGGAATCTAGGAGTGATCTTTGATAGTAATTTCAATTTCCGACAACATATATCTCAAACATGTCGCTGTTGTTTTGATCATATTCGTGATCTTCGCCGTATTCGCCGGTATATGTCATTTTCTGTTGCTAAGACTATTGCAACAGCGCTTGTTAGCAGCAGACTTGACTATTGCAATTCCTTCCTTTATGATATCGCTAGCAAGGATATCACAAAACTTCAGCGTGTCCAAAATTGTCTAGCAAGAGTAGTTACAAGATCTCCTCGTTTTTCTCGCTCGGTGCCACTTTTGAAGTCTTTGCATTGGCTTCCTGTACAATATCGTATAATATTTAAGATATGTACCATTACATACCAGGCACTGTCCAATAAGCAACCATCTTATTTGCATTTATTGCTTACTCCTGTAAGAAAATATATCCAGCTTCGATCATCTAGTTCTGACCTACTTTTTGTTCCTAGAGTCAACACTAACATTGGAACTAGGGCTTTTTCTGTTGCTGCACCAACTCTTTGGAATATGCTTCCTCTTAGTGTTAGATTAGTTGAAAATATTACAAAATTCCGTCGTCACTTAAAAACGTATCTTTACAACCTTGCTTATCCACCGTACCTCCCTAGCGCCTTGACACATCTGTTGACAACTGGAAAACTACTTATGGATTTTGAGATTGACCAACCCTTTTGTTTTGATGCGCCTCTGAGCTTGGTTTCCAAGGATTTAGGCGCAATAGAAGTTATCTTATTATTATTATTATTATTATTATTACATACATACATACATACATACATACATACATATATTCACAAACATACATATATGCATACATATATATATATATGTATATATATATGTACATAAGTGTGTGTGTTTGTATGTGTGTGTGTGTGTATAGCGAAATAACTGGAATGTTTTTTTTATGCATATGTATGCATATATGTATGTATGTGAATATATGTATGTATGTATGTATATATGTATGTATGTATGTATGTATGTATGTATGTATGTATATATATATATATATATACATACAGGTATATATATATATATAGTTATTGATTTTAGTTTGTTATATTATCATATATTTCATATATTACAGTCATAACTACAACTAACTATAACTACAAAACTAACAAGTAGTCTACACAACACAACAAACGCCGGCTTAGCTCGTCTGTTTGTTTACGTCTTTCTGCCCTACGTAAACATGCGCACCCGCGACCTTCTTCTCTTTGTTGCCAAACACAGCAACCCCGAATTCATTTACTATCGAGCGATGAGGCTTTTCGAATCAGTGACATTTCGGTCCGTGTATATACCGTCTTTTCCTTTTTCGTTTTGAAATTTGCGAACAAAAAAGGAAAAAGCAAACTGTTCGTTTTTCGTTTTCATATTTGAAATCCGAAAAACAAATATAATATACTATTCGCGGTATTTATAATACATGTTAGAAAAATAAAATATTGATAAAACAAACCATTTTTCGTTTTTACTGCATCAGAGCGGAACACGAAATACGACAGCAGCGCAATCACGGTACCTACCGTTATTTACTCAACCGTTTTGAAGTACAAAATGGAAATAGAAAAAAGAGCCATTTTCCTAATTTTGTTTAGTAATGTTCAAATTGCTAAACGGTAAAAAAGGGAATCAAACCCTTTTCCCATTTATACTTTTGGAAAATGAAAATAGGTAAACGATAAAACGATAAAACGGTAAATCAACTGTTTTCCCATTTCTGTTTTGCTCACCACAAAAACGAAAAACGGAAGTGCTTCGCCATTACGCATATACCCTACGCAGTAGAATATCGCTACACTGACAAAAGTATCAAATTATGCGTAATCCCAAGCCACCGGGCAACCGGGCGCGGCGCTGTACTGAAACAGCCTCGCCTCAGGGCATTTCGACTGGCCGATGTAACAAAGCAACCTATGGATTCCACCAGCTCCTACCTTTTGTGGGACATCCATGACACCCATACCTTTCCAATGAAGTGTCTGCTGTGTGTATCAACCACTTAGCGATTGGAAACAACACAAAATAATTGCTTGCTTTATGGCAATAAAACCTGACGTTTTCTCCTCATAGATAGGAATTCACGAGACATGAAATATAGCGACCCCATGGCTGTTATGCGTGGGAGGAAGCTATATTAGTGTTCCAAAACGATGCAGCTCTGGGAAATACACCAACTTAAATTTTAAATGTTGTAAGAAATACGTTTTGGTTTAAAGATCAACTTCAAACTACACAGACAAACTTTTATTTGTTTCATTCGAAGCGTTGAGAACGACAAGAGCGAGCCCGCCAATGGCCCGAAAAACAGTTTTCGATGTATCGGGTAATATGATCTTTGCTCTATTATTAGGACAACTCGCGATATATCGAGCTCGCCTTTGTTGACTTGCAAAAGCCATTTCCTTGTAAGTGGTGCCTATGCCCCTTGAATTTTTTTTAATACGGCATCGTTAGTTAGAACGACTACGGCGAAGCGGCAAGCTACCTTGCGACACGGAATGCAGAGTTAGGACGACAAAGGCGAAGCGCCCAAGACGCATTTAGACGCGGAACCAATCAGCACCTCGGAGAATATAATTTTATTTATCGGGAAATCGTGAGCCAATCAGCATTGCGTTTTCAGTTAGCGTTATTTTTATGGAACAGTGTCACAGTTAAAAATATGTCATCGCTATGTTGGCGAATAATATACCTAACTTAAATACATTAGTAATCTTCAGTGACAAATGAGGGGGACAAAATAATAACTTGACCGTGGTTCTTGCCTGTCTCCAGAAAATTCACAACGGCAGATTTGATACAAGTGAACATTATTTCATGGTTCCTGGCCATTCTTACTTACCATGCGATAGGGATTTTGGCAACATAAAAAAAAACTGAGTGACGTTGAGGTGTATTCAGAGGGTCCCTATGCCACCGTCATTCGCAGCTCGAGGCCAATAAAACATTTCACACTAGTCGCAAAAGGCAAAACCAAGTTTTTAGACTTTGGTGTGCTTCAAGATTCTACTACCAAGAGAACAACACGTGATGTAATATTTTCAAGGACGGCAAAGTGTTCGATTTCTAAGACGTACAAGGAAGGTTTTGATAATTAAGCCCACTAGCACCTCTCAGCTCCTGTTAAAATAAAGCTACAGAAGGGCAGGTCGCAGACGTACTACCAGACAAACTACGACTTGTAGCTAGCCTGGTTCTGCATTAGAAGTATGAAAAAACAGTGCAGTTATCAGCCGAGAAGGTGCAGGAAATTAAAGCTTTGTTGATGTACGTGCCACCGCATCACAACAAATTCTAAGTGACCTGATTGCAGTACAAGAGAATCTTGACGTGCAGCAGTCGACGAGGAGGCATCAGCAGACGAATAGATACTTGACTACTAGCTTCATCACCAACAACCTCCTCATGCCAGTAAACAATGAGATACTTTTTAAATTATGTTTCGAAAAACAATTCTTTTTGACAAAATTTACTACAAATATAAAAACGAAAAACGAACGTTGTTTGCTTGTTCTTTTTTCGTTCCCAAATTTCAAAACGAAAAAGAAAAGACGGTATGTACACGGACCCATTCCGCAGCCCGTGAAATGTGGTCATTTCCAAGAACGTCTGGAAGGCGTGACCCCACTGCTTGCTCGCCTCGCTCGTCTCGTCTCCGACGTCACCGTGCTGCAGCGCCGTTTCTATCGTCTGGCGAGAAGGCATCTGGGAGTCCTGTATCTGGTTCGCGCAGCTGCCATCTGTCATGTCTACAATTATTTAGCAAACTTTACAAGAACACAGTAGAGTTGTTGTTGCGATACAAAAGAGTGTAGATGGCGCAAATTAATTAGTTGTCCATTATCATGTTAGACTCATTTGTCCGTGTTGGTGACGTCGGCGTCACGTAGTGAGAGGTGATTTTTGTTATTCATATTCAGCAATGGCAGGATATAGATTCCTTATTTTATTACTCAATATATATTTACTCAATTTTACTATATGTTTTGTACGGTTAACATTTACACTTTCAAGACAGAGTGGAAGTATGAAGCAAGAAACACAAAATTTTCAATATTGTAATTAAACATCGAGTTGTGGAAGTCCCTAGCACCTTATTACTCGAGCAACGTGTGTGGAACATTCTTCTTTTGTGGCATAAATGTGTGTTGTTGATGAATAATGTGTGACTGTGAAGACTGTTGTAATTACTGTAGCCAAGAGTCGATCGACAGTGTACACTGCACTAGGTCGGAACACTCATCAAAAAGAGGTAGATGGGTTTTTAATTACTTATGTCTATTAATTTCTTCTTCCATACATTAGCTCTTCAGATCTGGTCTCTGATACATCGCTTGAGCATGTTGCGGCTTGGTGGTTGGAAGAGCAAACTTATACCCTGCTCTGTGTTGCTCACGGAAGAGAATCAATGAAAAGACACAATACATACATCGCATCACAGGAACCACTTTAGGCCAACTCTGACCATTGTAGAGACCACGTTAGGGCAACTCCGACCAAAATACGTATCACCTTAGGTCAACTCCTGCCATCATAATTATGAGCCACCTTAGGTCAAATCTGACCAGCAATATGGACCACTTTAAATCAACTCTGACGATCACAAGGAGGACTGTTATTCGACAACACTAATTCAATCATATATTACTCGGTTCTCTATGTTATGCGCTCTTCATTTAAGAATGCGGCTATACATAGTCTGAGTAGCGTCATTCTATAGATGCAACAGTGTCGTGTTCCCTTGCTGGTCATATGCTTCCGATTGTCATGACAATGCTTAAAATAAGGATGTGCTTGAAAATTTCAAATTGCAGATGTAATGTTGTTTTATATTTTTGTCATATGGCGGAACCCAGGAGAAAATGAAAAGTTAAAACAATATCAAAATCGGTAAAGTACTTTTCGAGATATGAATTTTTGAAGATGTAAAATTTCACTAATTTTCAGATTGTAAGCCTATCTCTTATACAGTACCGGTGAACTGGAAAATTAAAACTGCATAACCCTGCATTTAATATATGTATACCATATGTGTAGACGGATCAATATGTTAATTAATTAATTAATTAATATAAGAAATTCAATAATTAAAACAAGATGAATGTTTTAGTAATCACTGCGTGTAATAGAGCAAATAAAAGTTGAAGCGCTCAGCAATCACAATTCGAGTAGACAGAAAAATACATTTATTAATTAATAGAACAATATCAATTAATTAATTAATAGAACAAAATATTATTTTGTAGTTATCAGTGTAATATACCAAATCAAAACTGCGTGGTTCAGCATTCAATGTATGTATACCAGTTGTATATACAGAACAATACATTAATTAATTAATGTAATTATGTAATGTAACATTAATTAATTAATTAATTAATGTAACAATAGTAATTAAAAACTAACAAGATAGTGTGTAATATAGCAATCGAAAGCTGAGGATTTCCTCAATTAGTATGTGTTCTTTTTTTGTAGACAATACAACCATTTATTAATTGATTACAAAAATAATCAATTATTGAATTGAACAAGGTGAACTATACAGGTAATTTGCACTGAACACAGTGTAACATCGATCAAATGAAAGCCAAGTAGCCCAGTAATCAAATGTGCATTACAGTTTTGTAGATGGAACAATAAGGTAATACAATACATTAAAATAATTAGTAGTCAATAGAACGAGACGAGTTATTTTGAAGTGATTCTTGTGTATTATTAAAAAAAATTATTATTATATGAAAAACTTCCTTCATTAATATATTATGCCATTGTTCTAAGCAGAACAATAACGTTTTAAATTAACGCAATCATTCTCTATGGCAAGAATACTGAGTAATATGTATTATGATTTACAGACAAGAAATTGCGGTATGGTCTATTATACCTGTATAAATGATTATGTTAAAACAGAACATGTCAGAACACATTTATTATATTATGTCATAATGTTACAAGAAACTTCCAGCAATGCAATTCAGGATGTAATAAATATATTACATTAGTTTTAACATGTTGATCTATTTTGGGGAATTGCGTACCCCTAAACGAAAAAACCCGTGATATGGTTCTGCCCTCTGCTGATCATCATGAAATACAGACAACAGCAGCCGACGGATATTGCCAAAGCCGCTCACGAAAACTTCCAAATGTTCGAAATTGGAGGGTGGGTGTCTTCTAAGCTCTAAGAGCACATGAGCTGGACCAACAATGGTGCTTTTCTTTACGTATTTTAAAAGTAAAAATAAAATAGATTATCTTGGCAAAACGACATCAAACTTACATTTTCACAAGTATGGGAACGAAACAACAGTTCTGTTCGTTGTTATTTGTTTATAACATTACACTAAACTCCCTTCAATTGCGTTCTAGGTATAAACAGTTTATTATATTACCTTTAATTTGATGCATCACATTAACATGTCAGATATCGAGCTCATTTGCTCATTTTTTGTTGAAGTGAGTGCCCCTAAACGCGAAGCCGTGCAACTTCAATAATGAAACCATTTGGTTTGCACCATAAATCCAGCTGCTATTTCCGTAAGCAGTATAAATACAAGTTTATACATCACGTGTATGCAGTAATTTACAATATTAAAATATCATAGGTGGTTATCTACTTAGTACTTACCTATCTACATAGGGTTCAATTTTAGTTTGAACAATGTAGATCTATACAGAGCATAATAATATTAATGTCGACAAAATATTAAAATAGATTGCATCAGTTTAACGACACGGGACATACCTCGGCTAGATACATGTTTTCTTTTGTACTGGTAGTGCAATTTGTTCTGCCCATCATTTAGAGTAAATATATAGATTTTTTTCTGTAGAACTCCCATTTCGATGACAACAAATAAAATGGCCATTGTATGATGGAAATAAAGTTACAAAACTTTAAACGTAACGCATATTTTAAAACACTGTTTTCAGTCATCATTGATGTATTTAACTCAAGAAGATCCCTAAATATTTATAATGTTTTGGAACATTAACTTTTTTTATGAATTTTCACAATTACTGTAAAAGCAACTTTGTTGACACCTTTTTATACAATACTCTCAGTATAGTTCACATAACACAAACTTGTTTCAACATATTTTGCAGAATAATTTGTAGAACACAATCCAAACATGATGAGCATTAAGAAAGCATACATTTTATTATGTACTCCTATTTTCCAACATACTGACGTGGTGATGTGCATTTGGATGCACAAATCGATTGATTGCACAAATCCACTTGAAACATATAGTGATGTACATATTCCCAGCAGAAGCCACACGGAACTAATGTGGCATAACAAAGTCAGACACCTACTTCACTACTGTGTCAGTAAACACATTGTCCAATTAATAGCACTGTTATGCATTTTGATACACAAAACTATCAGATGCACACATCCATTTGAAAAACGAAGTGATGTACAACTTCCCAATAGATGTCACACAGAACAGGATGTAGCAGAACAAAGTCAGGCACCAGCTTAACCCATTGCCCAATTAATGGCACAGTTGAGAAGAGCTCTTAAATTTCCTCTTTTGATCGTCAAACTGTTCCTGCAAATAAACAAAGTTGAATTTAGGAAATTTAGCTTATTCAACACTGTGCAGATTAATTCAGTTTATATATTATATTATGGGACTTATCACGAAATGTACAGCTGGCTAAATGGAAAGGAAATACATGTTATGCTGATGCAGTCAGACTAAAATCCCAATCCGTTACTTTGGCCAACTTTTAATTTGCTTTTACATAATTACCTGTATGCATTGATCATGTACAGTGCACTCCAGATAACTCGAACTCACATCAGTTGATTTTCGCTAAGTTAAGTCAATCTTTTTTCTCGGTCCTGGCGTGGGTCCCAATTAGGGGACCTTCTGTTAACTTTCTACTTTTCAAAAATTCCACTTATCAGTGTTGTCGTGGGTCCCTGGACGTTCGACCTTATCTAGAGTGCACCGTATGTTTTCTTTTATTATTACTCTAATAATTAATGTTGTATACACACACACACACACACACACACACACACACACACACACACACACACACACACACACACACACACACACACACACATATGGGCCATTCTCGCGAAAAGTGTCCAGTAACAGTAAAGTAACATGTCAAGAATAAACCAGAGTGCAGATCTGCTAGTGTCCAAAGTTCGTGCTTCGCAAAATTCCGATGCATCACTGTATTGTGTACTTTTTAACAAGCCTAACAAATTTACATTGAATGATGACATGTCAGCCAGGTTTACTAACAATCGTAGCTGTAGCATTAGAAACAATCTCACGTTTTCATGTTTTGGTTCAAATAAGTGAAGAAACGGGGACTTTTCAAAAAACAGGTGACTGGAAAGGCAAGACCTGTAGACACAGACCAAACTCGCTCCGACTGCTGCCGTCTAAATCGCCCCCGCGCGCTGGCAGTGGGATTGATGGGTTGGATGTTATAATTATACTTAATCGAAAATTTACCAGATTGACGACATTACTGATTAGAATCAATATAAATAAACAATGCATAAACTTCTTACATTGTTAAAAGTAGCTATCGTAGACATTATGTCTACGAATTGCACACTGATAAATAACAGCCCCGATATCGGCCTTGTTGGATCGTAGTTGACCAAGCGCGTTTTCTGGGCTAGCATCTCCTTCAGTCGGTTGAACGCCTGGTCGCACTCAGCGGACCAGGCCCATTTGACGTCCTGTCTGCGCAGTCGGTTTAGAGGGGCGCAGATGGTAGAGAATGATGGCAAGAACTTTCCGTAATAGTTCAACTTGCCGATGAAGCTTTCCAGCTGTTTAACATTCTCGGGCGTCGGAAACTTGACGATGACGTTGACGCGTTCCTCAGACGGCTTGAGACTATCTGCTGAGATCACATGTCCTAGGTATGCGACCTGCTGTAGGAAGAACTCACACTTGTCAAGTCGCAGTTTCATTCCATAATCGTTCAACGCAGATAGGACTTGCTTGAGGTGTTCTTCCTTCGTCCGTCCGGTGACGATCACGATCATTATCGACTAACTTCTGGAAAATGGCTGGCGCTGGTGCCGGTCCAAACGATAATCGATTGTACCGGAATTGTCCTTTGTGCGTGTTTATGACGAGTAGTTGCTTTGTGGCGTCATTTATAGATATGCGTCGGACATGTGAAGCTTTGAAAAATGCTGTCCTCCTTGCAGCTTGGCGAACAGTTCGTCTACCTTCGGATCTACGTGCAGCTGAAGGATTACAATCACTTTATAGTCTCCGCAGATGCGCACATTTCTGTTCGGCTTTTGCACGACGGCAACGGGCGTCGCCCATTCATTGTGATAGACACGAATTATGATACCCAAATCCTCGAGACGATGTAGCTCTTTGTCAACAGCGTCCATGCGACTGAATCGTACTGGTCTCAGTTTGTAGAACTTGGGGACGGCATCTTCTTTCAGTAGAAGCCGTGCGTTCACCTTAGTGCAGAGCCCCAATCCGGGCGCGACAACAGCTGGGTACTGGTCTAGGACCCTCTGTTGGTCGCGATCACACTTTTCGATTACATTGCAGTCAGTGGAGGACGGCAATGCAGTAACAGTACTGCTGTAGAGCAAGGCATTCACTTCAACTTGGAATGCTTTGATCCAGTCAAGCGCGAAAAGAGACGTGCCTGCCTTTCCGACGACGATCAGTAAAGTCCTATTAGCCCCATTGCAGGACACAGTGACATTGCATTGTCCTTTGACTGGAATCGGTTCCTTGCCATAAACGAAAAGTCAGATCTTTGGCGACGTCAAATGTGGCGATCCGATATGCTTCCAGATATCCGGGCCAACGAGCGACACAGCAGCCCCAGTATCCACTTCGAAGTGTAGGTCGACGTTTGAGATTTGCCGGTTTATTCTACGTGTGGAAGTGGAGAGCACCTCAAATGCGATAGTCTCTGTATTTTTTTTGACCGTGCGTTGAGCCATTTCCCCTTTTTTATGAGCTTTTCAGAAGACCTGCACACAGCCTGTATGTGTCCTTTACGATCGCATCCGTAGCAGACGGCGTCGATGAATGGACAGTCTCTGTGGTGATGAGCAGGCGAACCACATCGATAGCAGGCATTCTGGCCTCTCCTGTTAGATTGACTGTTAGCCCGGCCCTTTTCTCTGTGATCAAGTCGCTGTTTGACTCGGAAGCGTTGCTTCTGGCGAGACGGGTGACTTTGACGAACAGCGTGCACGTCCTGCTGAGGGTGGCCTTTTGTTTGTTCGTGCATTTTGTTGAGCACTTTGCTAAGTAGTTCTGCCATTTTAGCACACTGTAGTACGTTCGTCAGTGAAGCGTCTGTTTCTTTCAGTATTGCCTGCTGTATAATAGTGTGCCTACAGCCCATGACAAGCCTATCTCGTAGTGCATTGTCCTGGCACTTTACACAGCACTGCTCTTCGAAGTCACACTCTTTGGCTTTAGTGCGCAGTTCGGCCAGTAATTCAGTGATGGATTGACCTTCCTGCTGAAACGTGCGGAAGAAGTTGAGACGCGCAGCAAGAAAGTTACGCTTTCCCTCAAAATGCAGTTTAAGAGCCGCTTTCACTTCTTCGTAGGAAGCTTCTGTCACTTTCTTAGTCAGTAGATTCTGAAGAAGTGCAAATCTTTCTGGTGACATGGTTTAACACAGAGCAGCCTTTTTCTTTGGGTCTGTTGTGATGTTGTTTTAGTCGAAGTAGAACTCCGCACGCATCAAGTAGGACGACCGTCGCTATCTTTCTGGGTCGAACCGGTCAAACTGGCGTGCCATGCTTGAATGACAGTCAGTAGACAGACACTCAGACGGTAGGCTATTGTCTGCAGTTCAGAGCCAGTTCAGGCATGTACTCACTGAAGCATGTCGATAGAGTTTGTTGGTAGTTGAAAACAATCCCACCTGCTGACACGAAGTTTTGTGTACTTATATGCTAGTGAATATCACCAAACAGTGAGTATAATTAAAGAAACATTTAATACTGACAGAAAAACTGAGAAACACATGTGGTCACTTCCACAAACAAGATGGCATACACTGTAAAAGTAATTGGTCAGAGTCTGGTCAATGGTCACTAGAGGGTGGATCAATAACAATGAGACATGTGCCACTGACATAAAATAGCATGGACTGCAATGTCAGTGAATACAACATAGTTCAGAAAGCATGGAATGAGAAACATGACAGTTACTACTCGCGTTACCCCGTGTAGATAAACTAGATCAAATATAAAGTAACTCAATGAACTAACGGTTTATGACACTAGTGTTTCCCTGTTATCAGACTAACTACTAGTTTAAAGACAATGCTGAGGCATAGGCTAAGTTTTCTGTTCATGTTCAACTTAAACCGGAAATTCGACTGATTTTGATATGTGAATGTTGGTAAATGAATAAAACAATGTTTCCTGTTATCCATGATAACGAATTACTAGGGGAAGAGCCTGTCATTTAGCAAGCGAATAATATGTATTTTAGGAACATAAATGCTATCCGGGCGAATATAGCGAGTCTAGTATTATTTGGTTCAGAGACCCAGGATAGTTTATTTTTCTCTGTAACCTTTTCATGTATTAGCTTTATATTGAATTGTTTATGTGTAATACTCACGACTAATCCGTCGAACAACATATAGAATGACATGATTGAAAACTGTTTGGACGCCAAGTCGACCACTTCCCTTAAAAAGAAATACAACAAAGATCAATCAGTGACGTGTTCGTCCAATCTTATCAACACGTGTGGCAATCTTGCTGTGAACATAATAACAGTGTCCATTTTAGAAATGTGTGCACTGTTCACGTTGGTGTATCGGTGTGTGAGTGAGTCTGAGATTTTGCGAGTGAGTTTGTGAGTGTGTGAATGTGTGTTAATGCGTCTTTGTTCTGTTTGTGTGTCTGCGTGTGCATGTGTGTGTGTGTGTGTGTGTGTGTGTGTGTGTGTACGTACGTGCGTGCGAGCGTGTGTGTGGTGTCTGTGTGTGTGTATGCGTGCGTGCGTGCGTGCGTGCGTGTGTGTGTTTGCATGCGAGTACGACGTAAGTGCGCCCGCGAGCAACTGTAAGCATGCATGTACTAGTAGAAATGTAGAAATGCACGTAGCCTGTGACATGTAGTGATAAAATTGTACAAATTAACTACTCTAAAAATAAGTGTTAAAACTACACTTTACTTGACGTTTGTGACGATATGAGGCAGCAGGTTCTTCAGCAGCACAAACAACGTCAACGGGATGATAGATGCCATCACTGTAACAATATGTAACAAAGGAATATCAAACGGGCTCCTGTTAACTCTATGTTTACAATATTATGTTTAATTATTGTTTGCAATGTGAATGTTTCCTAAAGATTGGCAACTGCGCTATGTGAGAACGTACGTTTTACTTTTTGCTACGTACGATAAAAAAACCTCAATAAAATGTCATTATTAATTATTAACATTCAAACAGTTTGTTCTGTAATATAAAATATACAATATATATATATATATGTCCCTAAAATCGTAGATATACAATATCATGAATTCCACAATTAAATAATTACATCATTGTTATAAAAATTTAATATGGCTGTTACTAACCCATCACAACGATAGTGAGTCTAGCCACTGTCCTTGCTTCGCACTCGTCTTGTGAACCAACCAGCTGTCCAATCCGTATAGCTGATGCTATCTCTATCCCAAGAAACAACTGCAAAGTAGGAAATATGTATCCAAATGTCACTATTTGCGGGCCTACCCAACAAAGGCGGACTTATCCAATATTTAGCCACATACATTGGGCCGGGGCACAGAAAAACAACAAACAAGAAATGAAACAAAACAACACAACTGTTGGTATTTCTTTTATACTAGAAAACTGAGTAATTAAAGCAATATGGTTACGTCACTGTTTTACTGGAAATTAACACAAAATTTAGTAGATGAATTTATAAGTGATCTCTTTGCCTTCGTTTTCTTTCTTCTCTTTCGCATAGTAGCCAATGAGGCCAGTGGGTGTATTTTGTATTTTCTTTGAAGGGTTTTCGTTGCTGACGACCTTGTTGTTTCTGTTCCATTGCCGTTTACCTGTAGTGTACGTCGATATTACCATCTGTTTTGTTTGTCATTCCTTTCGTGACTTCGATGGATATGCTGCGCTCAAATTTCAAAGAGACGGGCGTCAGATTCAGACGCTACCGTGACGGCGCCACAGTTGATGGATGTAGTGGATATTCGATTGTGCCCACTCTGGCAAACTGACATATATCAACAAAGGAGCAAGACACAGCTGTATCACTTTGATAACCGCCAACATTTCTGTTTTTATCATACTATGTCAATACATCATTATTCCCATTTCTTTCTTTCCGGATTATATTTTCCTTTTAACTAATTCCTAAGATCACGAAAAAAATTATGCAACTAGCGTGTTGTTGATTTGCCATATGTTTTTAGTCAGGATCGCATGGCATGCAGCGGCATGCATTATTCCTACGAGGGACACCATTCAGCTACAGTTGCGTTTGACATACCTGATACCACATTTCGTAGAGTTCTAACACGACAGACATCGCGCCGACTTCTGTTTTCCCCAGTAAACCTACAACAAGACCGGCGTATTGCTTATCTGTATCGTCTTAGGAAGATTATGTTATTTTTTCTAAACGGGGTATGGTTTGCGTGTCTGGGTGTACGAACGTGCGTGCGTTCGGACGTACGTGCGTGTGCAGATTTGTTTGGTGTGTTTATGTGAATACGTTTATGTATATGCATTTATTCGTGTGTGGTCTTGCTTGCGTGCGTATGTGAGCGCACACGATATTGTGTTTGTGTGTACGTGTGCGCCGTGGCGTATTTGTGTGTTTGCTTGCGTGTATGGTTATGCATGTTGTTGTATATCGTACCTGCCAGAAAAGTCCCGATCTGGATATTCCAACACTCCAAAGACACCATTAACATCTCCCGAAATACAAGTGCGGGTGAATTTACCCCAAGCTTGCAAACTCTCCCTTGACCAACCTACGACCAAATTACTCACATTATCATAAATTACCGAGAGTAGACGAGGTGTAACAGAGGACAAACATGACAACGAACGTATGTTTGAGGGAATTGAATGGATTATTATTCTCAAGCAGCCAGTACGTGTAAAATCACATTAAACTGAATTAATAATTGTTCTGGAAACAATAAGAAACGTATGCGACGTTCCACCTTTTTAAATTATTAGCGTAACGTTAAAGGCGAATACTTTCACAAACATATGCACATACACAGGCACGCTCGCACCCGTGCAAACAAGCAAGCAAGTACGCAAAAATTCACACCCACACGTACCTGATGCCCGATTGAATGTATTTGTATTTACATAACCATTATATCAAGTAAAAAACTAACAAATTGGCATATTACCTCTAGTTTTGCCTTCTCTCTGGTATTTCCCTACCTCCCCAGGTCTCTTTGTACACTTCCGACCATCGAATGTAAATTATCGTTAGACTGAACATGGTGAAGTGTGCCAAGGCCAGAGATAACGCTGAGCCACTAAAAAGAATGTATACTTATATGTTTTATTCATGTTTATTGTTATTAGTGCAATTATTAGTGCAATTAGTAGTGGGGTTAGTGGTACTTGTGGTAATGGTGGTGATGGTCGTGATCGTCGTGGTTGTGGTGGTGATCGTGGTCGAGGTGGTGGTGGTGGTTGTCGAGGTGGTCGTGGTTGTGGTGGTGGTGATCGTGGTGGTCATCGTGAGGGTAATGGTGGTCGTGAAATGTTGGTAATGCGGTAACTTCGCTATTCGGATAACTCTGGCCTAGATCACAGTGTTCACCACCTGGCCACAAAACATGTGTTAAATCGGATGGGGTCTGTCCCGCGTTGCTTTATACCGAGCGTACATATTCATACCATACACTTAACATACATATTATACAGTTTTGACTATATGCTATGCATTTCGGCTCAATTCCTCTAAAAGATAATAAACACAAACACCTGTTTGGTTATTTCACCTTTGTCGTTATACAATTGATGTAATTATTGGCTACATGTTCTTTCCTCTTTTAGAAAAGCATACAGGTTATGTCATTACTTGTCATTTCAATTGAAATCGCTTACCATCATCCTACAGTTCAACAATGAATAAAACATTACATACTCAATGGAGGATTGTTTGTGCGGATCGCGTTATACGTAATCTTCCTGAAGATGCTTAACGAAAATATACGCCCGGTATCGCGGAATGGAATTGAACATTACCAGTTGTTAGCAATAATGGACCACGAATCGAGATTACGAGATATTCTGGTTTGTGTGTCGAATAATCATCTGAAGAAATGTAATTAATTTTCATAGTTGAATGAGTTTCTCTACGATGCGAAAATTCGCTACACGTTTCGAACAATTCTGCTGTGGTTTGACATCCGCAGTGATTTCTCCAGTAAGTAGCTCATATATATTTGGAAAGTTCAATACTCACGACAAGCCAAACTGAGCTCATGATAAGTAACGTAAATTGACGGCTCTGCTATGTGGTGATTGCACTCAACAACACTTAGAGGCAATAATCGGAATTTAACAGGATTTAATAAGATTGCCGTCCAGGGCTATAAGCATCAGACAGCATGCGTTTGGCTTATCGAGCCATCCGAAATGTTTCCAATTACGTATAGCCCGCCCTCCCCAGATAGTTGTAAAATATATTTCTTATCATATTCACACTGCTAGCATTAACACAATCATCAGATAGTTTGTTCCAGTCATTTATTGTCCTCTGAGAGAATGAGTATTTTATCATATCTAACCTACACTGTTCTTTGACTAATGACGCATTGTGCCCTCTGGTTCTACTGCAATTTTTTTATTTGAAAAAATATTTGTATCAATATCTTCATAACCATTTACTATTTAAAAAACTTATTTGGTCTATTTTAGTCTATTTAATCTCCTTGTCTCTAATGTTGTCAACCCGCATTCTAATAGGCGTATTTCATAGCTAAGATCTTTCAGGTCAGGAATCAGCTTAGTTGCTCTTCGTTGTACTCTTTCTAGCTTATCTATGTCCTTCTTACGATACGGCCTCCATGCTTGTATGCAATATTCCAAATGAGGTCCAATATTGCTTTGTACAGAGGTACAAGCAGCTCTTTGTCCTGATATGTGATATTTCTTCTAATTATCCACACTATTCGGTTACCCCTTGAAGCAGCAATTCCACATTGCTGTGAAACTTTCATGTCATCACAAAATGTCACTCCTAAATCCTTTTCCTTTACTGTTTTACCTCATATGGTATCCGCCATTATGTATTCTATGTCCACATTTCCATGAACTATGTGAATGTATTGATATTTCCCAAAATTGACTCTTCTGTGTGTCATCCATGTTTCTATTAAGCTCATCACACCATCACTACTATACCATGGGCTTTAAGTTTAAGCAACAATATTTGACGTGGCACATTGTTAAATGCTTTCTGATAATCTAAATGGATAACATCCACTGGTGACCCATCGTCTAACCACTTTGTCATTTCTTCCAAAAACGTAAGAGATTAGTTACACAAGACCTAGCCTTTAAGAACCCATGCTGAGATTAATTTATTAATGTGAGTTTTACAAGGAATGCCACCATGTGGTCTCTTATAAGCGTTTCTGGTAAATTGCATCGACTGATGTTAAACTAACAGGTCTGAAATGTTGTGTCTTGCTCCCCGATCTGTTTTAAATAATAACGCAATGTGAGCTTCTGTCCATTCTAAGGAACGATCTGTTTTAAATAATAACGCAATGTGAGCTTCTGTCCATTCTAAGGAACGATCTGTTTTAAATAATAACGCAATGTGAGCTTCTGTCCATTCTAATGGAACGATCTGTTTTAAATAATAACGCAATATGAGCTTCTGTCCATTCTAATGGAACGATTCCCTCTTTAAATTACAACTTAAATAATATAGCAAATGGTGAACTGATCTGCTCTACAATGTCCTTAAGCAGTATTGGTGGTATCCCGTCAACTTCAGGTCATTTACTTTCTTTTCATGTTCTTAATTTTCCTTGATATCATTTCAGGAATAATAAACAATTGCCCTAAATTATCATATTCATCCCCATCAAATTTAGTAACTGGTACTGCAGTGAATTGATATCTTCTGTGGTAAACACTGAGCTGAAATACTAATTCATGGCTTCTGCCATCAGAAACCCATCAGATGTTACGTTTCTTGCGCTGTTTTCAAGTGGTGGTACTACTTTATTTCAAACATTCTATTTACTCGTTACATAAGCGTATACGTTCTTGCTGTCATTGTTTATATCATTCGCCAATTTTTGATCAAACGTTCGTTAAGAATTCTTTATTTTGGCTGTAGCTATATTAAGGGCCTCTTTGTAGTTGTTGTAGTCTTCTATATTTCCAGTGTCTCTATAAAGTTTCCACATAATTTGTTTGTAAGCAATCTTAAGTATGGCCTCCTTTGAAAGGTATTTCTTCCTGGATCGTGTTTCTTTCTTTTTCTGGGGAACAAGTCTTTCAATAACGCCCTTAATTTCATTTTTCAAAACGGTCCAACATTCTGTTGCTGTCTTGGTCTTCTTTAATGTAGTCCAATCTATGTGTGCTAAATATGTTCTCATTTGTTTATGTATGGTTTTTTCACATTATCAGCTAGTTCCTTCTGAGAAGAGAACACTAAATCCAACACATCCCCACCTTTGGTTGGTTCCAAAACATGTTGAGTAAGAAAACAGTCCTGCATTACAACCAGAATCTGTTGGTCATCACCTCCAGCATTCTCTAGTGATTTCCACTGAATATGTCGTTGATTATATCACCCATTATAACACATTCCCCTTTATTCATCTCCTTTACTGCACTGTGCAGTTTTACATCATCCTCTTGTCGTATGCTAGGACCAACAACTAAATAAACTAGTCATTGGTAATGTTAAGTTTCTGGTAAGTATGTTCCATCAAATAGATTCCTCGTAATCTGCTTCACCTTTTAGTCGTACTTAATATGCCTGTATAGATTCTTTAATGTATAAAATGATCCCGCCTCCCCATCTCTCTTGTTTGTCGTTTCTAAACATGATATAACCTGATACAGCTAGTTCAGAATCTAACATGTCTTCGTGTGCTCATTATTCTGTGATGCCTATTATATATGGGTGAATATCTTTCGAAATCGCTTCTTTTATTTACTATGCTTCTGGCAATTAAGCATACACATCTAAGTTAATTTGTATGGATATTTGGTGAACTCTTCCATGAAGATTTGCTTGTACCATCTCTTTGAGGTGGCTCTATCTATACCCCATGAGCATCTAGTTTAAACAGTCAACTGCGTCTGTACCTTCATCTATGCACCTGATTAACTCATTCCTTAGGACTGCTGCTCCTTTTCCTGTCAGATGAAGCCCATCACTCATAAACAGATCTTCCCTCCCTGTAAGGCCTGACGACATGTCTACAAAGCCGACCCCTTCCTCCATACGCAACTTCTGTAACAGTGTGTTAATGGATATTCTTCTACACTTCTTGTAGTACTGTCCCTGCCACCCATTTCGGCAATATACCCTATAACACGATTTGTTCAATGTGTGCGTCTTTCAGTGTGCGGACTTGTATCCTATACTTGCAAATGATGAACTGATCAACTCGTTCTGTGACATCCTCTATCTTCGCCCCTCGTAGACATACTGGCTTTTCCTCCCCTTTTGTATTGTCTTGTCCTACTTCCTGATAATAGAATGCCACATGACTACTCGCAGTTTACTATCTTTCCCATAACTATTGCATCTGCATAACTCTTGCTTTCCTTCTAATGCAGCTCCTCAACACCGACCTGTTTACCGTTATGTTGCTGAACACTCTCTCTTCTTCCATCTGCTTTCTTCTCAGTCTTTTGTTTCACAGTCTTACCAACTGCCTCTGTTGTATGTAGCGCTTGATCACCTGTACCGCTTTCGCTTCCCTCATCATTCTCTACAGTTTGACCACAGGGTGGTTTGTCCCCACTGGCCCGGTTATCTTTCCTCTGCCGAGTACGTTTCCTCCGTCCTTCTGTCTTCTTCAGTTCTCTTGTTCCTTCAGTTTCACAGTCTCACCAACTATCACCCTAGCATATATCTCCACACCATCTGACTCAATTCCACTGTATCATCACCTGATTGCTCGTCTTCGTTTGTGTTTCCCATCAACACCCTAACTATATCTTTTACATCGTCTACTTCCTTCTTTAGGCTTCTAACACGAGCACAACCCCGACATTCAAAATCTATTAACTTAGCCTCAGCCGACGTCTTATCGCAGCCAGACATTGGAAATTCAATCAATCGGCTACATGCGACAAACACCAAATGTCGCGTTGCCTTTATTTTCTATTTGCATGGCGCAATGCTAACTATAATTTACTTGTACTTTTTCTGATATTACGCTAGATTGCCTTGTTTATTTTGGTTTTACCGCGCCCTAGCGAATACGCGGGACCCTAGTCACATCAACAAACTAGATTTCCCCCGACAATCATCCAGCTGTAGCTAAACAGTACTCAGAGAAAGTGTATTTGAGGATGTTAGTCACAGGCCATAGCCGAGGCTTCGGCTATGACATTTACATAATAACAATACTCATCTCTTCAATTCTTCCACGTATTTTCCGAAAACTTCTGCACCGATATCCACAATGATCCGAATCCAAGACTTTCCCGCCAAGTGGTTCATGGACTGAACGTTCTTATTTAGTATTATTTATTTATTTTGTTAACTTATGTATTTATTGTTTTAGCCCATAACGACGTTACAAAATTCAGGATAGTGAAGTATCACTTTTTAGCAGTATATTCTTGAAGGCTTGAATATTGTTATGTTAAGTTTAATGTATTACGCGTATCCCTCCTACGTTCCGACTGACTGATTTACCCAATACAATGTGGGGATCTTAACATATAAGGGGTATTTGAAAAGGTATAACATCATATTCTAGAGATCGTAAATTATTGCTGAAAGTTTGGCTCTCGAGGTTGAATCCGTCTAAGAGGAAAACTTTAATCTACTCGCATATAATATACGCTAGATCGATTATAAGTAGATATCAGCCGGTAGACGTTTCTGAATTGGAGTGGGGGTCTTGCGACGAATAAAGGATGGTCGAATGTGGAGCCACATCAAACACAGTTGCATTTGAAGACGACCCTGAAATTGGTTTAGCATTTAGATTAGCAAAACTTTGGTTAAATTGAAGCACATTTGCATGTGTTGGCACGTTTGACATTGCAGCTTAACCCATAGGACTACGTCACCTTCAACACACGGGCGACAAAACACGTCGAGAATAAGTCCCGTGTCACGGAGAAAAGATAACACAAGCTCACAGCAATGCAATTACAGTCGTCTTTCTGTAAAATGGCCGTCATTCTCATCAATACTCTAATGGCGATCAAGCGCCGGAAGTCTAACTAGCTAATGGCAAAAAGTAACACGAACTAAACCATCCTAGAAACTTCGCTCCCGAATCTTTAGATCCTACGGTCAAACTGTATTCAAGTCGTTGGGTTAAAAATAAACGTTATTGCGTAATAAACACTCAATTGTTAACTCATGAAAATCCTCGAATTACCTCAATCACTTCTAAATTTAATATCACCAGAATCCCTGAATTGAGACGAACTAATGTTAATAATAATATATATTAACGTTCACAACTCAACACGTTATATTAGTAAAACAAATATTCCATTCAGACATGACTTGTGAACCATTTACTCGCACATGCCCGGCGCAGTAAACAACCTTCGTATTTCACGCTACTAAGTTCTTTTGAAGTCACTAAAAGTGACGTGTAATAGCACCACGTAATCGGTTAGGTTAAATCCGTTCTACTCGTTCTAAATTCGACGTTCCTAGTCGTAAAATTAGTATAATTATTCAAATAGAATTTGTTAGCCAGCCGATTATATGACTTGCCCTTTGGTCGCAAGATGGCGTTAGTGTAGCATTTTTCATTCAAGCACCCGGGGGATGGCAGCACAATACATGGGAATTCCTGCCTAGTTTATTGATTATTCCTTTAATTTTTTTAGCCAGAATAAGTCTGATCTTCTGCGGCGGCATTGCAGGCAATCTGCTCATATCGGTCCAACCGTCGAAGTCACTCCACTCCGACGTCAACGTGACACGTTTGACTACAGCCAGCAATCATGCGTTGCCTTAAAACGGTCGTATTATAGGGCGTGTTGAATGACTGTGAGAGACGCCCTTGACTTGTGGTTACTTCCATCTGTAATTGTGTCCTGCTCTTCGTCTCGTAACATAGTAATATAAAAATTACCTCATTATACAAAACGAATCTTATTCAGACTATCCGGGATGTCTTGTACCTCCTAAAACATTAGGTAAGAGCAAAGGAACCAACTAGCTGGTGATAGTTTGCGTGGCATGATAGATTATGTTGAAATCCCTACGAAATAACTCCCACAGATCTCCGCCTACTATCGTTGAATAAAGTTTGACTCGACTCTGTGACTGATGGTTGATCGTCGAATAATCATGGATCGATGATTCATACTGGTCACATATGTTACATTTCTCATCTTAGACTATTTGGATGAGAATATTTCATTCTGAACATATCATGGGAACATTGGAAACATATGAGTGGTCATTCACAAACCATTATTACATAATTACTATATACAGGAGGGGTATGAAAATGAGTCATAACATGGCTGATGTGTCAAGCTTCACAGACGTATACAAGTGTATCAATATGTTGAGAATTGTTGATGTTATGGCATTTTATCTACCACATCTCAAAATGCAAAGCACGTCACTCAGTTTTTTCCACAACACTTCTGGCTATAAACCTCATGAATCCTCATTCAAGGTTCCAAATACAACAGAATGTTGGCTTACATCCCTACAGATGGAAAGTAGGTGATAGCATTGCATCACGCACAAGTTTCCGTGTAAAATCACTCTTAACCTTTTCCCCATTTCCATGACAACAAGTGTTCCGTGAAATTGCTAAATGGGTGGCCATACACATATCGTCATAGAATAATTGATATACATCTCAGGAGTATAAAATTGTACACGACATTGGTGATGCGTCTTGTTTCACACCGATAGAATAAATAGCATTGCAGCATGCATATATTTCTGTGTGAAATCACTCTTTTTAACACTTTCCCTATTTCGGTGAAAAGTTTTTTTTTATAGAAAATATATTAACATTGTTTTCATATGTATTCGAAACATGACACCACAGCGAGATTGTGCCCAATTTTCTTATTCCTGAGATGTATAATAACTATTTTATAACGGTTTGTGCATGACCATCCCTTTAGCAATTTCACAGCAAACTTTTCGTGGAAATGAGGATGGTTAAACAGTGTGATCTGTCACAGAAAGCTACGAGTGCTGCAATGCTATCACCTAGTTTCCATCTCTAGGAATGTAGGTTTAGCCAAAAACACTATGAACATTCGTCACTAAAATGTACGGGTGGCCCAAATTTTCTGTTCGGATGCCAGAATGATGGTTGCAGTGACGGTTCGAGGGATGGCCGGTTGGAGTGATAGCTTGAAGGATGGCTGTGGTGATGACTGAAGTGAAGTTTGGAGTGGTGGTTGGAGTGGTGGTGATGGCTGGAGTGATGACTGGATAAATAGCTAGAGTGATGGCTGGAATGTTGGATGGAGTGATGATCGGAGTGTTGACTGGAGTGACGGCTAGAGTGATGACTGGAGTGATGAATGGAGTGTTGGCTGGAGGGATGGTTGGAGTGATGACAGGAGTGATGGCTGGAGTGACGACTGGAGTGATGGTTGGATAAATAGTTGGAGTGATGGCTGGAGTGGTGGCTGGAATGGTGGTTGGAGTGATGAATGGAGTGATGATTAGAATAATGGCTGGAGTGATGACTGGGGTGATGGCTGAAGTGAAGGCAGTAGTGTTGGTTTGAGAGCTGACTGTCCATGCGTCTGTGTATGTATGTATCTCTGCAATATAGTAGTGGCCAGCTTCGGTCTCGAGAGACAATGCTTCTTGTAGCTGCATCAGGTAGGTTGACTTGGATTTCTCGCATGACTTCTCGCACTCTTGGTTTCCTGGTTTATCTGGTATGCTTTGATGTAATTTGCCTAACCACCAGTAAGGCAGGCTCGCCAGTTGAATATGTCCTCACCAAAAGTTTGCCAGCGTAGAGGGTTAATATCGTAGTCTTTTAGATATCTCTTGACGACATTTTGATTCTTATTTTGGGTCTGCCTACTGGACGTTTTCCCTCAGTCAACACCCCATAGAGGATGGTCTTTAGGAGACGGACACTGGGCATACGCTGTACGTGTCCAAGCCATCGTAGGCGTATATGTTAGGGGATGTTGCTTAGTGGCGTTGACTTGCGGTACGTTGTTTGCAATATGTAATATCGGTTATCAGTATTCCGATTTAATTCGTATTTAGTGACTGGCTGCTTAGATCAAATCAAATCAGAACAAGAAGAAAATTATTATTCTTCATCGATCTTTTATTGGGCGCCTATGGCAGAGAACATGTTATTGTTGTATCCCCTATTTTAATTTGTGGTGGCTTGTACCGGGACAGTGGTGCTGACGCCTTCGAAACACGGTCGGAAGGTTTTGGTAGATGAGGAAGAGTAGGATCTGCAACGAGATGACATTGCGATATATCATTCAACATACACGAGCGCACACACACACACGCACACACACACACACATACACACACACGCGTGCACGCACACACATGCATAATGTGCTACCTATAATATTTATCAAAACATTCCGAGATCTGCATTAGGCCAACACGTTTTGATACGATTGTGTCGGATTAGTAGTTATTTCACCTGGACGCCGGAGAGACCACCGGCAAGCATTTCTACTATCGTTGGTTTCTGTTCAATCCATTCATTCACTGTCTTCCCGCATGGCGACAAGACAAGAGGCTTTTGACAAACGGTGCGATGAAAATTATATAAATCCATTAAATGAAATGGAGTGTGTGTCTCTGTTTGTTTATTTCTCCGAGCATTTTTCAATTTTGCCTGTACAGGGCAGACATTTTGTAAGCCAGTTAGCTAGCCCATTGCGGTTATTCGTCGATTGTGAGTTTTGTTTAATTTCACTCAGGCCCCCGCTGGGATTTTTATGTTGACGGGATCGACAGAGTTTTAATGTTTCGATGCTATAGTAAGCAATATATTAATGCCATCGACAAATACGATATCATATATCCAAAAAGTTTGAATAGTTTTCAGGTTGTTGCATTGTTATGTGAAGATAAGATGCTAGCAAAGGTTGTATCTTTGTAACATGACTCACACATTAAAGACGTACTTTTTATGCGATCGTAACATGCTCGCAAATATGCATACATGCATACATACATGCACACCTACTTACATGCATGCATACATGCACATTCTCACACGTACATATGCCCATACATTCGTTCATACATGTGTACGTGTGTACGTACGAACGTATGTATGTGTGTATGGTCCATAAACAAAACTTACGTATGTGCACACTTACGTACGCAAACACACACACACACACCCACACACCCACACACCCACACACCCACACACCCACACACCCACACACCCACACACCCACACACCCACACACCCACACACCCACACACACACACCCACACACACACACACCCACACACCCACACACACACACACCCACACACCCACACACCCACACACCCACACACCCACACACCCACACACACACACACACACACACACCCACACACACACACACCCACACACACACACACACACACACAGTGGCAACCGTCATGGCTCTACAAGATTGAATTACTTCGAAGCCGAGAGCATCCGTTCGTCCATTATTGCTCATGGACAAGATTGGATGTTGCTGCCGATACAGCTGATTCGTGTCGTTTATTATACACCGTGGAGACTAGAGGGTGGGTTTTGTAGTTCGTATTCCATCACTTCTCGACAATTTCTCACAGATGATCTTCGCCACGTTCGTTCTCCATGTTACGCCTGTCAACGTCCACCGTGTACCGTCGTACTGCCGTCTACGTTCGTTCATCACGTGACGCCTGTCGACGTCCACCGTGTACCGTCGTACTGACACATACGTTCTTTCATCACGTGACGTCTGTCGACGCCCCCCGTATATCGTTGAACTGCCGCATACGGTCGTTCATCACGTCACGCCTGTCGACGCCCACGGTGTACCGTCGTGCTGCCGTATACGTCCGGTTTCTTCACGTGACGACCTTCGAAGACCGTCGTCCCGAGATACAGCGGTGTCTTTCTTGTGTAGTTCTTGTAGGTTGTTTAGCCTCGTCATTTTAAATTCGTCGGAAATGTCGGAGTTGAGTGTTGTATCTCCCGGCATACCCCCGCAATCGGGGTGCGTAAATGCTCGTTATGATTAGTTACACTGGACTTCAGGTCTCTCTTCGTGGGTGAACAATAACACTTTGTTATTATTTCTTATCACATATGTTTATATGTGTACGTATCTGTACAGGTGATACATTTCTTTGTAACGAGGAAATCCTTTAATAGTTGACCAACTCATATTTGTATTCGCTTATCTGGTTTATTGTACTTATTAAATGGGTATTCATCTTGGATTCTCACATAAACCCCCATGTGTTGTGTCATATTTCTGTTCTACCCATCTTTGTTGCACCTGGACCTTTGCCACGATTCAGTCACATTTGGTGCCGCTAATCCATGAGCCAAATTTGTGACAATTATATTGCAATTTTAGTAAGTTTTGTTAACGGTGGACATATAAAATCAATGCCCAGGGCCTGACTGTGTATGAGGACAATATAATACAATACAATAACATTTTGTTGTCCCGTTAAGTGAAATTTGCGTGCAACATTTATAAAACAAAACAAATACGCAGTAAAAAGCGGTTTGTAATACACAATAATAAATAAATTAATTGTCTGAATGCTTTATTGCTTATTTGTATAATTGCCTAATTGTGATCGTCGCACCGCAAATAAATAGCATCATAGTGCAATGGCTATATGCACGTAGTAAATACCAAAATCTCAACACTACTAAATGATATGCTAATAAACCAGCACAACACACTCACGCACCAGCACATTCCCACATAACCCTGATATCAGCAATGCAACAACAAGAACTCTGGCTCAAAAGAAGCGTCAAAGAGATGTGTCATGAAAAAGCTGAACAACTGACAACCGCTTCCTATTTATTTTGCATGTCCCAGTTCTATGTCGTCTGGCTGTGCGCAGAAAGACGTATTCCTACTGCAAAAATGCGTGCTGTCCGCTAGAATGCGAGTGGCTTTCCGCAATACCTGCTTTTTATATAGAGCAGTGAGAGTGGATTGTTTCACATCGGTCACATGACTGTTGTTCTTTACAATGCGCGGCAGATTATTCTTGTCGTTTTGACTGGCGTTACCAAACGAACACGTAAAGTAAGGATCAAAACACTCTGGATACACGACTTGCGGTAACAAACATAATTACACAACCCTGCATCACCAGGCTTCCAACCACGGCCCACCAGACAGCTGTCAACACAAAAATGAAAAGCACATAAGCTATATACACAAATATCTGCTGGACCAACATGTAACGATACAGTGAACTGAGACGCATGCTTGCAATATCGTGTACATTTACATAATCCCTCGATCATACGTAAGCAAATATGTAAGAACACATACACACTCAGACACGCACACACACATACGCACACACGCACCATAAACACCACAACACACCACAACACACCACAACACACACACACACACACACACACACACACACACACACACACACACACACACACACACACACACACACACACACATTAGCAATAGTTACGACTCGCTTGAAATACAGTAGACAAGCTTGGAGATTAAACTCATGTGAGCAATAAAGCCAGCTGTCGATTTCAATACAACTGTTGCCAAGGGTATCCACCGAACTTGGTTATACTTAAACTAATTGCACGCAAGGGTTAATGATATTATACCGTACCTTCGGTCCGCAAGCTCGTGAGAAACATCAGCGGAATTCCAATGGGCATAGCGATGCAGTTGCGGCACACAACCATCAGTGCTAGGGCGTATACCTGTCGACCGATGCCACAGAGAATCGCTCTCCGCGCCAACTGGAAACGGACAAGTTGTCTCAAAACACTGTATATTTGTTGTAGTCAGAAACCCGAATAATACAAATGAAGGAATTAAATTACCTTGACGGGATATCGAACACGTATTCAGTTCTGCCAGTGATCAATAGATTTTTATCTTTTGATGTGTTGTGCTTCCTGTGTGTATGCCTCCAATGTGATAACACTGTTAAACTAACGTTTTCCAATTATCCACGACACGTTATACTGTTGTTAGTTAACAATAGGTGAGCTAGCGTTAGTTATTTACAAAGCACGCGAAGAATTAATCTATAGATATCTTGAATTTCCATCGGTAATATAGTTGTATGGGGTGTGTAAGGGGCAGAATTAACCGAGTGTCAGGAACTGGTTTACTAAGGTATTCGTCTGGATATTGGAAAACATACATTGTAGAGATGATATAGACCTCGTCACAGTGGAGAGACAATAGAGAACATCAAGTTGAGGGAGTGACAATGACGAGTAGTAATTGCCGATATTGCCACCAGTTACCAACGGAACGTATGTGAAACAGAAATGTGAAACGACAAGTTAACTTTAAGAACAATTCGGTTTATAAACACTTTACCTAAACAAAATAGTAAAATATAAAAAGAACACATATTAATTGTTAAAATTATGTTTGCCCTTTGGATGCTGACCATTATTTCCAATACCTACAGTAATACATTATTTATATTATTTCACTTCACGTCCCGGTGGATGAGAAACCATCGAAACCGTCTTAATTGCTAAAATAACATGTTATATTATGTTTAATTGAGAAGAGATACGTCAGATATGTGACTGTTGGTCAATGGATAAAACTATGTTTCCTGTTATCCATGATACCGAAGGACTAGGGTGAGAGCCTGTCATTTAGCAAGCGAATAATATGTATTTTAGCAAGATAAATAATAACCGGGCGAGTATAGCGAGTCGAGTATTATTTGGTTTGTTATGTTGGTTTATTTTTCACTGTAACGTTTTCATGTTTTAGCTTTGTATTGAATTGTTTATTTGTAGTACCCACGAGTAATCCGTCGAACAACATGTAAAATGGCATGATTGAACACAGTTTGGACGCCAAGACGACCACTTCCCTGAAAAAGAAGTACAACAAAGGTCAATCAGTGACGTGTTCGTCCAATCTTATCAACACCTGTGGCAATCTTGCTGTGAACATAATAACAGTGTCCATTTTAGAAATGTTGGCAATGTTCACGTCGGTATATCAATGTGTGAATGCATGTGAGATTTTGTGAATGAGTTTGTGAGTGTGTGAATGTATGTTAATGTGTCTTTTTTTCTGTTTGTGTGTCTGCGTGTGCACGTGTGCGTGCATGCGTGCGTGCGTGCGTGTGTGTGGTATCTATGTATAGTAGAAATGTAGGAATGCATAGTAGACTGTGGCATGTAGAGATAAAATAAATTGTACACTTTAACTGCTCTAAAAATAAGTGTTAAAACTAGAACTTTCTTGACGTTTGTGACGATATGAGGCAGCAGGTTCTTCAGCAGCACAAACAACGTCAACGGGATGATAGATGCCATCACTGTAACAATATGTAGCAAAGGAATATAAAACGGGCTCCTGTTAACTCTATGTTTACAATATTATATTTAATTATTGTTTGCAATGTGAATGTTTCCTAAAGATTGGCAACTGCGCTATGTGAGAACGTACGTTTTACTTTTTGCTACGTACGATAAAAAACTCAATAAAATGTCATTATTAATTATTAACATTCAAGCAGTTTGTTCTGTAATATAAAATATACAATATATATATATGTCCCTAAAATCGTAGATATACAATATCATGAATTCCACAATTCAATAATTACATCATTGTTATAAACAAATAATATGGCTGTTACTAACCCATCACAACGATAGTGAGTCTAGCCACTGTCCTTGCTTCGCACTCGTCTTGTGAACCCACCAGCTGTCCAATCCGTATAGCTGATGCTATCTCTATCCAAAAAAACAACTGCAAAGTAGGAAATATGTATCCAAATGTCACTATTTGCGGGCCTACCCAAAAAAGGCGGACTTATCCTATATTTAGCCCCATACATTGGGCCGGGGCACAGAAAAACAACAAACAAGACATGAAACAAAACAACACAACTGTTGGTATTTCTTTTATACTAGAAAACTGAGTAATTAAAGCAATATGGTTACGCCACTGTTTTACTGGAAATTAACAAAAAATGAGGCCAGTGGGTGTATTTTGTATTTTCTTTGAAGGGTTTTCGTTGCTGACGACCTTGTTGTTTCTGTTCCATTGCCGTTTACCTGTAGTGTACGTCGATATTACCATCTGTTTTGTTTGTCATTCCTTTCGTGACTTCGATGGATATGCTGCGCTCAAATTTCAAAGAGACGGGCGTCAGATTCAGACGCTACCGTGACGGCGCCACAGTTGATGGATGTAGTGGATATTCGATTATGCCCACTCTGGCAAACTGACATATATCAACAAAGGAGCAAGACACAGCTGTATCACTTTGATAACCGCCAACATTTCTGTTTTATCATACTATGTCAATACATCATTATTCCCATTTCTTTCTTTCCGGATTATATTTTCCTTTTAACTAATTCCTAAGATCACGAAAAAATTGATGCAACTAGAGTGTTGTTGATTTGCCATATGTTTTTAGTCAGGATCGCATGGCATGCAGCGGCATGCATTATTCCTACGAGGGACACCATTAAGCGACAGTTGCGTTTGACATACCTGATGCCACATTTCGTAGAGTTCTAACACGACAGACATCGCGCCGACTTCTGTTTTCCCCAGTAAACCTACAACAAGACCGGCGCATTGTTTATCTGTATCGTCTTAGGAAGATTATGTTATTTTTTCTAAACGGGGTATGGTTTGCGTTTCTGGGTGTACGAACGTGCGTGTGCAGGTTTGTTTGTGTGTGTTTATGTGAATACGTTTGTGTATATGCATTTATTCGTGTGCGGTTTTGCTTGCGTGCGTATGTGAGCGCACACGAAATTGTGTTTGTGTGTACGTGTGCGCCGGGGCGTATTTGTGTGCTTGCTTGCGTGAATGGTTATGCATTTTGTTGTATATCGTACCTGCCAGAAAAGTCCCGATCTGGATATTCCAACACTCCAAAGACACCATTAACATCCCCGAAATACAAGTGCGGGTGAATTTACCCCAAGCTTGCAAACTCTCCCTTGACGACCAAATTACTCACATTATCATAAATTACCGAGAGTAGACGAGGTGTAACAGAGGACAAACATGACAACGAACGTATGTCTGAGGGAATTGAATGGATTATTATTCTCAAGCAGCCAGTACGTGTAAAATCACATTAAACTGAATTGATAATTGTTCTGGAAACAATAAGAAACGTATGCGACGTTCCACCTGTTTAAATTATTAGCATAACGTTAAAGGCGAATACTTTCACAAACATATGCACATACACAGGCACGCTCGCACCCGTGCAAACAAGCAAGCAAGTACGCAAAAATTCACACCCCACACGATGCTAGTAGTAGTAGTAGTAGTAGTAGTAGTAGTAGTAGTAGTAGTAGTAGCAGTAGTAGTAGTAGTAGCAGTAGTAGTAGTAGCAGTAGTAGTAGTAGTAGCAGTAGTAGTAGTAGTAGTAGTAGTAGTAGTAGCAGTAGTAGTAATAGTAGTAGTAGTAGTAGTAGCAGTAGTAGTAGTAGTAGCAGTAGTAGTAGTAGTAGTAGTAGTAGTAGTAGTAGTAGTAGTAGTAGTTAATTGGTGATTGATTGATTTAAGCTTAATTTTAAATCAACCATGCGTATTTTAACCAAACTTACAAGGATTAAATGAACAAGAAGCTAATTTTAAAGCTTCTTGTTATTTTGTTAACCGTACCATACATTATACTATCTCGTTGTACTTACTCCGTGCCCCAGTGCAGCTTATACAGGAACACGTAGTGCAAGATCACATTCAACGTATTCGCCACAAATCCGATTATCACATTTGGTATGAAAATGTTCTGAAAGTAGGTGCACTGAGTTATTAAAGGACCACATATATCATAAAGGTCCATAAAAATAACTAATATATATATATATCATAACTAATATAATAGTCTATAATATATATATACATATATATATATATATATACAGCGTAGACTACCATTTATTTATAAAATATGATTTCACTTTAACAATTATATACATCTATATTGAAATGTTCATGAAATAGTGGTGGATTGCGTTGGACACAGCGCAGATTGGTCACGGGAAGTAATTTCAATATTTGCTTGTGCGTGCGTCACTGCGTGATTGGTACGTATGAATGTGTGCTAGTGTGCGTGTGTCTGTCTATGCGCATTTCCTTGTGGTTGTGTGTGCTGGTATGAAATGAGTATGTGAAATTCATCACACATTCATGTTATAGGTCGAATTAAAACGGACATCACACTAGATGGATTAAAGATTGAGTTAGTTGGTTTTGAATACTCACCTGATTCTGTAAATACTTCGCCAGGATAACGTACATAAAGAAACACTGCCAAGATGACCTGTTGTGTCAGGTAAATAATAAGCTGCACATGTGCGTTTTGTTAATTATTGTATAGGGATAATTCGTGATTCAGATTGAAGGAGACATACTTACTAAAGCCCCTGGTATAAAGATCACCAGATATCGTCCTGCCACACTGTCAAGACAGCATATGACAACAAATTATTAATGTACACGTTTATTACAACATGTATCAAAATACATAATGCAAAAATCGTTGTACTTACTCCGTGCCCCAGTGCAGCTTATACAGGAACACGTACTACAAGATCACAAAACGTATTCGCCAAAAATCCGATTATCACATTTGGTATGAAAATGTTCTGAAAGTAGGTGCACTGAGTTATTAAAGGAACACATATATCATAAAGGTCCATAAAAATAACTAATATATATATATATATCATAACTAATATAATAGTCTATAATATATATATACATATATATATATATATATACAGCGTAGACTACCATTTATTTATAAAATATGATTTCACTTTAACAATTATATACATCTATATTGAAATGTTCATGAAATAGTGGTGGATTGCGTTGGACACAGCGCAGATTGGTCACGGGAAGTAATTTCAATATTTGCTTGTGCGTGCGTCACTGCGTGAGTGGTACGTATGAATGTGTGCTAGTGTGCGTGTGTCTGTCTATGCGCATTTCCTTGTGGTTGTGTGTGCTGGTATGAAATGAGTATGTGAAATTCATCACACATTCATGTTATAGGTCGAATTAAAACGGACATCACACTGACCGATGGATTAAAGATTGAGTTAGTTGGTTTTGAATACTCACCTGATTCTGTAAATACTTCGCCAGGATAACGTACATAAAGAAACACTGCAGAAGAAACAAGATGACTCTGTTGTGTCAGGTAAATAATAAGCTGCACATGTGCGTTTTGTTAATTATTGTATAGGGATAATTCGTGATTCAGATTGAAGGAGACATACTTACTAAAGCCCCTGGTATAAAGATCACCAGATATCGTCCTGCCACACTGTCAAGACAGCATATGACAACAAATTATTAATGTACACGTTTATTACAACATGTATCAAAATACATAATGCAAAAATAACCAATACATTCTTTCTAGACCGTGTTTGTACTACAACATCAACAAATTATCAATGTACACGTTTATTACAACATGTATCAAAATACATAATGCAAAAATAACCAATAAATTCTTTCTAGACCGTGTTTGTACTACAACATCAACAAATTATCAATGTACACGTTTATTACAACATGTATCAAAATACATAATGCAAAAATAACCAATAAATTCTTTCTAGACCGTGTTTGTACTACAACATCAACAAATTATCAATGTACACGTTTATTACAACATGTATCAAAATACATAATGCAAAAATAACCAATAAATTCTTTCTAGACCGTGTTTGTACTACAACATCAACAAATTATCAATGTACACGTTTATTACAACATGTATCAAAATACATAATGCAAAAATAACCAATACATTCTTTCTAGACCGTGTTTGTACTACAACATCAACAAATTATCAATGTACACGTTTATTACAACATGTATCAAAATACGTAATGCAAAAATAACCAATAAATTCTTTCTAGACCGTGTTTGTACTACGACATCAACAAATTATCAACGTACACGTTTATTACAACATGTATCAAAATACATAATGCAAAAATAACCAATAAATTCTTTCTAGACCGTGTTTGTACTACAACATCAACAATGTACACGTTTATTACAACATGTATCAAAATACATAATGCAAAAATAACCAATTAGACCGTGTTTGTACTACAACATGTATTTATTACAACATGTATCAAAATACATAATGCAAAAATAACCAATAAATTCTTTCTAGACCGTGTTTGTACTACAACATCAACAAATTATCAATGTACACGTTTATTACAACATGTACCAAAATACATAATGCAAAAATAACCAATAAATTATTTCTAGACCGTGTTTATACTACAACATCAACAAATTATCAATGTACACGTTTATTACAACATGTATCAAAATACATAAGGCAAAAATAACCAATACATTCTTTCTAGACCGTGTTTGTACTACAACATCAACAAATTACCATCCTACACGTTTATTACAACATGTATCAAAATACGTAATGCAAAAATAACCAATCAATTCTTTCTAGACCGTGTTTGTACTACGACATCAACAAATTATCAATGTACACGTTTATTACAACATGTACCAAAATACATAATGCAAAAATAACAAATAAATTATTTCTAGACCGTGTTTATACTACAACATCAACAAATTATCAATGTACACGTTTATTACACCATGTATCAAAATACATAATGCAAAAATAACCAATACATTCTTTCTAGACCGTGTTTGTACTACAACATCAACAAATCACCATTGTACACGTTTATTACAACATGTATCAAAATACGTAATGCAAAAATAACCAATAAATTCTTTCTAGACCGTGTTTGTACTACGACATCAACAAATTATCAATGTACACGTTTATTACAACATGTATCAAAATACATAATGCAAAAATAACCAATAAATTCTTTCTAGACCGTGTTTGTACTACAACATCAACAAATTATAAATGTACACGTTTATTACAACATGTATCAAAATACATAATACAAAAATAACCAATACATTCTTTCTAGACCGTGTTTGTACTACAACATCAACAAATTATCAATGTACACGTTTATTACAACACGTATCAAAATACATAATGCAAAAATAACCAATAAATTCTTTCTAGACCGTGTTTGTACTACAACATCAACAAATTATCAATGTACACGTTTATTACAACATGTATAAAAATACATAATGCAAAAATAACCAATAAATTCTTTCTAGACCGTGTTTGTACTACGACATCAACAAATTATCAATGTACACGTTTATTACAACATGTACCAAAATACATAATGCAAAAATAACCAATAAATTATTTCTAGACCGTGTTTATACTACAACATCAACAAATTATCAATGTACACGTTTATTACAACATGTATCAAAATACATAATGCAAAAATAACCAATACATTCTTTCTAGACCGTGTTTGTACTACAACATCAACAAATTACCATTGTACACGTTTATTACAACATGTATCAAAATACGTAATGCAAAAATAACCAATACATTCTTTCTAGACCGTGTTTGTACTACAACATCAACAAATTACCATTGTACACGTTTATTACAACATGTATCAAAATACATAATGCAAAAATAACCAATACATTCTTTCTAGACCGTGTTTGTACTACAACATCAACAAATTACCATTGTACACGTTTATTACAACATGTATCAAAATACGTAATGCAAAAATAACCAATAAATTCTATCTAGACCGTGTTTGTACTACGACATCAACAAATTATCAATGTACACGTTTATTACAACATGTACCAAAATACATAATTCAAAAATAACCAATAAATTATTTCTAGACCGTGTTTATACTACAACATCAACAAATTATCAATGTACACGTTTATTACAACATGTATCAAAACACATAATGCAAAAATAACCAATACATTCTTTCTAGTCCGTGTTTGTACTACAACATCAACAAATTATCAATGTACACGTTTATTACAACATGTATCAAAATACATAATGCAAAAATAACCAATAAATTCTTTCTAGACCGTGTTTGTATTACGACATCAAAAAATTATCAATGTACACGATTATTACAACATGTATCAAAATACGTAATGCAAAAATAACCAATAAATTCTTTCTAGACCGTGTTTGTACTACGACATCAAAAACTTATCAATGTACACGTTTATTACAACTTGTATCAAAATACGTAATGCAAAAATAGTCAATAAATTCTTTCTAGACCGTGTTTGTACTACGACATCAACAAATTATCTTAGCATATATTGTAACCTGGCCTGCCTTAAAATGTGGATGGTAAAGGCGTAAAGAACATGTTATTTTAATCGCATTCCAAAACAATGCACTTGATTTAGTTAATATTGTATTTGTAACATATAATATTGTATAGTAACAATATTAACAACAATAATGAACTCATATAGCGATGCATCATTACAGAACAGATGCTCAGAGACGTAACATGCAATAATCATTAGGCAGAATCATAAATCTCCCTCAATAAGGAAAATAAATGTATTAGCCTTGAAACTTGTCTGTTTTGTCCTATAAAAACCAGGATGCTATCAAGGTTCAGGTAAACGGCGATCCACGGTATTAGAGCAAATACGAACAGGTACACAGCTACAAAAAGATAGCAGCCGTATCGAAGTGCGAGTCGTGTGTTATATGACACTCGGAAAACGTATGCTAATAATGGATCATCTCAGAACGTTGATATCCGAAATTACCTTGATCAGATCTCACACCCTACCCTCATATGAAAATTGGTAATTACTGACATGATGATAACAATATATTAAAAGTATCCATCCGAAGCGTAAAATATCGATGTTTGACGGCAGAAGAAACTGCTTCTGAAGCCTCCTCCCCAAACGAACGTAATTTCGTCTGGTATCTAATGTCAACGTTCTGGGATGATTCTTAACATATATCAGAAATAAGGATGTCAATCAGGCGATCCATCAGACTGTCTTTCATATTGATATCAGAAATGTTGCTGTGAATCAGACGGTCCGTGCGACTGTCTTACATATCGATGTTAAACAAGCGTGACACGGCATTACAGCAAATAACAAAGTGTGTTTTAGAGATTTACCTTAAAACCTGTTTCTTGCCGTAAAACATCGACCCATGACTTGACTGCAAATGTCGATTTATCTGGAGGATTATATCGAATGACAGATTGGTTTCACAAAATGTCTCGTTAACGGAAGACTTTATGGTGTTTTTACATAGGGCGAGGTACAAACCTTTTTGTACATAGATGCCAACCATCCTTTTTGTTTTTACTTCCAAACGACTGCAAACGAAGAAAGAAATAGCACGGATTATGTGAATAAACGAACTTTGAGTGTGTGTGTGTATGTGTGTGTGTGTGTGTGTGTGTGTGTGTGTGCATGTGTGTGTGTGTGTGTGTGTGTGTGTGTGTGTGTGTGTGTGTGTGTGTGTGTGTGTGTGTGTGTGTGTGTGTGTGTGTATGTGTGTGTGTGTGTATGTGTGTGCGCTTGTGTGTGTGCATGTACGTGTGTGTGTGTCAGAGGTTGGCGAGGTTCCCGAAACTAGCTGGTTCTAGTCTAGATAGGTAATGAATTGGTCAGCTTAGCGCATTCGAACGATGGTAGCAACAATAAACAAAGCAGCAATGAACGGTACAAATAATAATTTTTCTTAACGATTATTGTCATGATTAAAAATGCATCAAATATGCCAAATAATATTTCAGTTAACCTTTATTTTTATTTATTGTTTTTTATTTTTTCACACCCTTTTTCTTTGTCGTTTAAGTATACCTTGAAAACGAGCCTCCACAATGTCGTCACCAAAAGCTCTAACCTGTGCGACGTGCGGTCGTTCCTTCGACCGACGCGCTCGACTGGAAAAACACATTAAGATATGTCATCCGAGTCTGGAGCCAAAGAAGCGGGTCAGTTATGACTATCAGAAGTGTGGTCGTTCTTTCAGCAACCAGTGTAATATGCTAAGACACCTCAGAACGAACAGTCGAGGTAGCGACGAACAAAAACGTCGTCGGATTCGACTTGTTGTTGCCGCCGGTGCCGCCGCCAAATGTTGGCGATGAGGTTGCTGCGTCCAACGGTGCTGACGAAGAGGCTCTGTTAGTCGCTGACGCTGTGTCGGAGGGCCTGCAATAGTTCGTTCGCGACCAATAGTCGAGTATACGACCGTCCAGGGTTAGGGGTCGAGTGCAATCGACATACAATTTTCATCTTACCACCTTGGATAAGTTCAACATATGTTTCGGCGTCGTCCTCAGACAGAAGGAAACGGGTCGCTTACCCCCCCCTCCCTAGATTACCAGCGTCCAAGATTTCGAACGTTTCCTCTAACGCATCTACCAACCAGACGTCTTACAGTACGACACAGCCCAAAGTGCCGATTAGGGTTGGACGGCCGAATTGGAGAGTATTGCCACCTTGTTCCTCAACGCAATCATCCGACACTCTATTGGCTGTCTCGGCGTGAAACTTTCCGAATACCTGTGATGCAGCTAGTCGGTTATAAACCTGGAGAATCCCAGTAACCGCGGTAGGCCCTACACCGATAACCTGTGCCTCTTCCGCTGTCTGGCACTGCAACGATGGTGTGACGTAACAGCATTGGAGGCGCCGACATTGGTACTCTATATCGACGACCGAGGATAATGCCTACTCCGTGGACGGTGTCAGACTAGATGACCTCGACCGGGTGGAGACCGTCTTCAAAACGAACGTGGTCGTTTGGAAGAAGGTCGAACTAGAGGCCGGGAAAACAATTGCCGAACTGGGCAGGCGCCCGGTAGGTCGCGAACCCACTACTATGAACGTGAGCTTGTACGACGCTCGCGATTCGTACATAATAATAATAATAATAACATAGCTTCTAAAAATCTTTGGAAACCAAGCTCAGATGGGCATCAAAACAACAGGATTGGTAAATCTCAAAATCCATCAGCAGTATTTTAGTTGTCAACAGATAGGGCAAGGAGCTAGGGAGCTATGGTGGATAAGCAAGGTTGTAAAGAAAAGTTTTTAAATGACGACGGCATTTTGTAATATTTTCAACTGATCTAACATTAAAAGGGAGCATATTCCAAAGAGTTGATGCAGACACAGAAGAAAACAAACCTAGTTCCAATGCTAATGCTAACACTGTCGACGCCTCGAACCAGGATACCTTGTAGCAGCGGTTCTACGGCGGTGGCGCCAGTCGAGGCAAACCGAAATTGCGATTTGGAGATCGCGTGCGCATCAGGAAGGCGAACAGAAGCGCACCCGTCCCACATGCCAGTTTACCGGTTGATAGTCGGCACCGGAACGGCACTAGGCGACACCTTGTATGAACCGAAACTACAACAAGTAACCATCTCGATGAATAAACGTTATCGCGTGGAGGCGGTTCAACAACGTCGCAAGGTGGGCAAGAGGGGTCGCTGTTGGTGACGACAACATCAAGTATCCGGAAGCGTCGATTGTTAATAAGTGTCGAGTCACCGGAAGTAGCTTATTATTATTTGATGTCTCGGTGAAGGTCGAACTGCTTATTCGTCTACCCGTAACCACTATTTCCCCAGCAGTTTAAATGTGAAGATGACCTTGTCGGGGTCGGTGTCGCCCTCATACCGGGCGGAGGACACCGTCTCGTCAAAAGCGGCGAAAGCACGGGTCCTGGTCATACTCCACGATCAGTTACACGTGGATGACCACGAGTCCGTGCTCCAGATACCATCGTAGTAGGGGGGGGGCGAGAAGAATCTTGGCACCATAAAATACCTCACGAGAGTGCACCAGTTCCGAGCAAAAAGAGATATCCTCGCGATGGCGCGTATAAAAACCTGTCGGCATGTCTTGGGTAAGACCCAACATGTAGAGAGCGTCCGCATCTCGCCAGAGCCATTCCGATTACTCTATCTTCAACTGTCCACATACCTTCTGCATCTCCGCTTGCATTTCGCTCTGTACCTCCTTATTATATCTTCAACTGTCAACATACCTTCTGCGTCTCCCGCTTGCATGTCGCTCTGTACCTCCTTACTGTATCTTCAACTGTCCACATACCTTCTGCATATGCCGCTTGCATGTCACTCTCAACCTCCTTACTGTATCTTCAACTGTCCACATACCTTCTTCATCTCCCGCTTGCATCTTGCTCTGTACCTCCTTACTGTATCTTCAACTGTCCACATACCTTCTGCAATTCCCACTTGCATATCGCTCTCTACCTCCTTACTATATCTTCAACTGTCCACATACCTTCTGCAATTCCCACTTGCATATCGCTCTCTACCTCCTTACTGTATCTTCAACTGTCCACATACCTTCTGCATCTGCCGCTTGCATGTCGCTCTCTACCTCCTTACTGTATCTTCAATTGTCCACATACCTTCTGCATATGCCGCTTGCATGTCACTCTCAACCTCCTTACTGTATCTTCAACTGTCCACATACCTTCTTCATCTCCCGCTTGCATCTTGCTCTGTACCTCCTTACTGTATCTTCAACTGTCCACATACCTTCTGCAATTCCCACTTGCATATCGCTCTCTACCTCCTTACTGTATCTTCAACTGTCCACATAACTTCTGCATTTCCCACTTGCATATCGCTCTCTACCTCCTTACTGTATCTTCAACTGTCCACATAACTTCTGCATTTCCCACTTGCATATCGCTCTCTACCTCCTTATTGTATCTTCTACTGTCCACATACCTTCTCATCTCCAGCTTGCATGTCACTCTCCACCTCCTTACAGTATATTCAACTTTCCACATACCTTCTGCATCTCCCGCTTGCATGTCAATGTCTACCTCCTTACTGTTTCTTCAACTGTCCACATACCTTCTGCATCTCCCACTTGCATGTCGCTCTCTACCTCCTTACTGTATCTTCAACTGTCCACATACCATCTGAATCTCCCGATTGCATATCGCTCTCTACCTCCTTACTGTATCTTCAACTGTCCACATACCTTCTGCATCTCCCACTTGCATGTCGCTCTCTACCTCCTTACTGTATCTTCAACTGTGCACATACCTTCTTCATCTCCCGCTTGCATCTTGCACTGTACCTCCTTACTGTATCTTCAACTGTCCATATACCTTCTGCATTTCCCACTTGCATATCGCTCTCTACTTCCTTATTGTATCTTCAACTGTCCACATACCTTCTGCATCTCCCGCTTGCATGTCACTCTCTACCTCCTTACTGTATCGCCATCTGTCCACATACCTTCTTCATCTCCCGCTTGCATCTTGCACTGTACCTCCTTACTGTATCTTCAACTGTCCATATACCTTCTGAATTTCCCACTTGGATATCGCTCTCTACTTCCTTATTGTATCTTCATCAGTCCACATACCTTCTTCATCTCCCGCTTGCATCTTGCACTGTACCTCCTTACTGTATCTTCAACTGTCCATATACCTTCTGAATTTCCCACTTGGATATCGCTCTCTACTTCCTTATTGTATCTTCATCAGTCCACATACCTTCTTCATCTCCCGCTTGCATCTTGCACTGTACCTCCTTACTGTATCTTCAACTGTCCATATACCTTCTGAATTTCCCACTTGGATATCGCTCTCTACTTCCTTATTGTATCTTCAACTGTCCACATACCTTCTGCATCTCCCGCTTGCATGTCACTCTCTACCTCCTTACTGTTTCTTCAACTGTCCACATACCTTCTGCATCTCCCACTTGCATGTCGCTCACTACCTTCTTACTGTATCTTCAACTGTCCACAAATCATCTGAATCTCCCGCTTGCATGTCGCTCTCTACCTCCATACTCTACATTCAACTGTCCACATATCTTCTCCTTCTCCCACTTGTATGTCGCTCTGTACCTCCTTACAGTATCTTCAACTGTCCACATACCTTCGGCATTTCCCTCTTACATCTTGCTCTGTACCTCATTACTCTATCTTCAACTTTCAACATACCTTCTTCATATTCCGCTTTCATGTCGCTCTGTACCTCATTATTGTATCTTCAACTGTCCACATACCTTCTGCATCTGCCGCTTGCATGTCGCTCTCTACCTGCTTACTGTATCTCAACTGTCCACATACCTTCAACATCTGCCGCTTACATGTCGCTCTGTACCTCCTTACTGTATCTTCAACTGTCTACATACCTTCTGCATCTGCCGCTTGCATGTCGCTCAGTACCTCCTTACTGTATCTTCAACTGTCCACATACCTTCTGCATCTCCCGCTTGCATCTTGCTCTGTACCTCCTTACTGTATCTTCAACTGTCCACATACCTTCTGCATCTCCAGCTTGCATGTCACTCTCTACCTCCTTACAGTATCTTCAACTGTCCACATACCTTCTGCATCTCCAGCTTGCATGTCAATCTCTACCTCCTTACTGTTTCTTCAACTGTCCATATACCTTCTGCATCTCCCACTTGCATGTCGCTCTCTACCTCCTTACTGTATCTTCAACTGTCCACTTACCATCTGAATCTCCAGCTTGCATGTCGCTCTCTACCTCCTTACTGTATCTTCATCTGTCCACATACCTTCTGCATCTCCCACTTGCATGTCGCTCTCTACCTCCTTACTGTATCTTCAACTGTCCATATACCTTCTGCATTTCCCACTTGCATATCGCTCTCTACTTCCTTATTGTATCTTCAACTGTCCACATACCTTCTGCATCTCCCGCTTGCATGTCACTCTCTACCTCCTTACTGTTTCTTCAACTGTCCACATACCTTCTGCATCTCCCACTTGCATGTCGCTCACTACCTCCTTATTGTATCTTCAACTGTCCACATACCACCTGAATCTCCCGCTTGCATGTCGCTCTCTACCTCCTTACTCTACCTTCAACTGTCCACATATCTTCTCCATCTCCCACTTGTATGTCGCTCTGTACCTCCTTACAGTATCTTCAACTGTCCACATACCTTCGGCATTTCCCTCTTACATCTTGCTCTGTACCTCATTACTCTATCTTCAACTGTCAACATACCTTCTTCATATTCCGCTTGCATGTCGCTCTGTACCTCATTATTGTATCTTCAACTGTCCACATACCTTCTGCATCTGCCGCTTGCATGTCGCTCTCTACCTGCTTACTGTATCTCAACTGTCCACATACCTTCAACATCTGCCGCTTGCATGTCGCTCTGTACCTCCTTACTGTATCTTCAACTGTCCACATACCATCAGAATCTCCCGCTTGCATGTCGCTCTCTACCTCTTTACTGTATCTTCATCTGTCCACATACCTTCTGCCTCTCCCACTTGCATGTCGCTCTCTACCTCCTTAATGTATATTCATCTGTGCACATACCTTCTTCATCTCCCGCTTGCATCTTGCACTGTACCTCCTTACTATATCTTCAACTGTCCATATACCTTCTGCATTTCCCACTTGCATATCGCTCTCTACTTCCTTATTGTATCTTCAACTGTCCACATACCTTCTGCATCTCCCGCTTGCATGTCATTCTCTACCTCCTTACTGTTTCTTCAACTGTCCACATACCTTCTGCATCTCCCACTAGCATGTCGCTCACTACCTCCTTATTGTATCTTCAACTGTCAACATACCATCTGAATCTCCCGCTTGCATGTCGCTCTCTACCTCCTTACTCTACCTTCAACTGTCCACATATCTTCTCCATCTCCCAATTGTATGTCGCTCTGTACCTCCTTACAGTATCTTCAACTGTCCACATACCTTCGGCATTTCCCTCTTACATCTTGCTCTGTACCTCATTACTCTATCTTCAACTGTTCACATACCTTCTGCATCTGCCGCTTGCATGTCGCTCTCTACCTGCTTACTGTATCTCAACTGTCCACATACCTTCAACATCTACCACATGCATGTCGCTCTGTACCTCCTTACTGTATCTTCAACTGTCCACATACCTTCTGCATCTGCCGCTTGCATGTCGCTCAGTACCTCCTTACTGTATCTTCAACTGTCCACATACCTTCTGCATCTTCCGCTTGCATGTCGCTCTCTACCTCCTTATTCTATCTTTAGCTGTCCACATACCTTCTGCATCTCCCGCTTGCATGTCGCTCAGTACCTCCTTACTGTATTTTCAACTGTCCACATTGCTTCTGCATCTGCAGCTTGCATGTTACTCTCTACCTTCTTACTCTATCTTCAACTGTCCATAGACCTTCTGCATCTCCCGCTTGCACGTTGCTCTGTACCTCCTTACTGTATCTTTAACTGTCCACATACCTTCTGCATCTCCCGCTTGCATGTCGCTCAGTAACTCCTTACTGTATTTTCAACTGTCCACATTGCTTCTGCATCTGCAGCTTGCTTGTCGCTCTCTACCTTCTTACTCTATCTTCAACTGTCCATATACCTTCTGCATCTCCCACTTGCATGTCGCTCAATACCTCCTTATTGTATCTTCAACTGTCCACATACCTTCTTCATATCCCGCTTACATGTTGCTCTGTACCTCCTTACTGTATCTTTAACTGTCCATATACCTTCTGCATCTCCCGCTTACATGTCGCTCTGTACTTCCTTACTATATCTTCATCTGTTAACATAACTTCTGCATATCCCGCTGACATGTCGCTCTGTACCTTCTAACTGTATCTTCAACTTTCCACATACCTTCTGCATCTCCCGCTTGCATGTCGCTCTCTACCTCCTTACTTTATCTTCAACTGTCCACATACCTTCTGCCTCTCCCGCTTGCGTTTTGACTGATTCACCTAATAATACAAATCTGACTGTCTAACACTTTGGGATCAAAATCTACGATCCTTGGAAGTCTGTCGTTAGAAATAATGCAAACGTAGCCGTTAGACGGAGCCACATGAAGCTCAGCGAGCGATAAATCGCTCCGTGGATTATTGATCTGTGCAAGTGAGAACGACCGTTCTCCTAAAAAAATTGCGTTTTGCCGGTGCAAATCTCAGTTAGATTTAATTGGTTGTGATACCTTTAGTGTGAGATAGAGCTAGTGATGTTTTCTGTCAAGTGTTAGTTAGCTGTTATCGGTATGCTTACTTATTTATTATTCGTAATTAACCGTTCTCTAGTATTTCACACCATTTTTATACCGTGTAATACATAACTTAAGTTTTATCTTAATCTTGAATATACTATTTTTATGACAGCAATGTTAATTAATGAAGTGTAATGTAAATGTATTATTATGTTCATGTTTGATCTGAGTAAATTGTTTCCTCTCTCTCCACTCAGTCACTCTACAGAAAAGTATTAGTTAATGAAGTGTAATGTAAATGTATTATTATGTTCATGTTTTATCTGAATAAATTGTTTCCTCTCTCTCTTCACTCAGTCACTCGACAGAAAAGTATTAGTTAATGAAGTGTAATGTAAATGTATTATTATGTTCATGTTTTATCTGAGTAAAGTGTTTCCTCTCTCTCCACTCAATCACTTGACAGAAAAGTATTAGTTAATGAAGTGTAATGTAAATGTATTATTATGTTCATGTTTTATCTGAATAAATTGTTTCCTCTCTCTCTTCACTCAGTCACTCGACAGAAAAGTATTAGTTAATGAAGTGTAATGTAAATGTATTATTATGTTCATGTTTTATCTGAGTAAAGTGTTTCCTCTCTCTCCACTCAATCACTTGACAGAAAAGTATTAGTTAATGAAGTGTAATGTAAATGTATTATTATGTTCATGTTTTATCTGAATAAATTGTTTCCTCTCTCTCTTCACTCAGTCACTCGACAGAAAAGTATTAGTTAATGAAGTGTAATGTAAATGTATTATTATGTTCATGTTTGGTCTGAGTAAAGTGTTTCCTCTCTCTCCACTCAATCACTCGACAGAAATGTATTAGTTAATGAAGTGTAATGTAAATGTATTATTATGTTCATGTTTGATCTGAGTAAAGTGTTTCCTCTCTCTCCACTCAGTCACTCGACAGAAAAGTATTAGTTAATGACGTGTAATGTAAATGTATTATTATGTTCATGTTTGATCTGAGTAAAGTGTTTCCTCTCTCTCAACTCAATCACTCGACAGAAACGTATTAGTTAATGAAGTGTAATGTAAATGTATTATTATGTTCATGTTTGATCTGAGTAAAGTGTTCTCTCTCTCTCCACTCAGTCACTCGACAGAAAAGTATTAGTTAATGAAGTGTAATGTAAATGTATTATTATGTTCATGTTTGATCTGAGTAAAGTGTTTCGTCTCTCTCCACTCAATCGCTCGACAGAAAAGTATTTGTTAATGAAGTGTAATGTAAATGTATTATTATGTTCATGTTTGACCTGAGTAAATTGTTTCCTCTCTCTCCACTCAGTCACTCGACAGAAAATGACCAACAACCATTGAGCATAAATCGGCTACAACAGATCATGCCGATAGGAACTACGGTGTAATAGCAAAACAAGACCAAACATGAACTGATATGAGGGGATGCAGACTACATCAAGTATGGGATGGCCTGCTTGCCACCCCATCTGGCAAGTAGAAGAAGAACAAAGCAAGTTGTTGATCAAAACTGCTGACGGCGGCCGAAATAATGAAAGTGAGTTTCAATGTTTAGTTATGACAGTGGGCTGGACACGTGGAGAGAATGGAATGGTAGACAACCTGATATAGCAATACAGCAACTGTCAGGACAGAAAAAGAAGGCAGCTAGGAGTGCTACAGATAAAGCAAAGAGAGAGATGGAAGAGAGGTTGTATAGAAAGGTTGACGAGGATAACGGAAAGAAGATGATATATAAGATGGCGAGCGAGAAGGATGAGGATGGCAGATATCAAAAACAAGAACGAAAAGCTAGTTACAAACAGGAAAGTGGTGCTAAACCAAAGGGAAACAGAGAACTAGATCTATCAGGTGCAGAGGGAGAGAGAGCGAGAAAGACAGAGTAATGTATTTGAAAGCAAGCGCTATGTGATAAAAAAAAACGTTAACGCTATTCGAACCAGCGACTAATGCATCTAATATGTATTACAGTTGCTGCGGGGGTGAGCATTCTAAAGTAGGAGTCAGAAGTTATCCGTGATTAGAGATTATACTTGGTATTTAATCTTTGTAGGTATATATGTCCACACCGTTCGTAAAGAAAAAGTCAACATTACTGAGACAGCAATACTCGTAATTTTCAGTAAGATATCGCGTACAAATTTATATAGAATGTGAGGTGCTATTTACGGTGTTCGGATTGATGGCGTTGATAACGAAGTTATTGTTGTTGGAGAAATTAAAATCACGAGTGTAGATAATAGCGTCCGGGTAAGGGATCATTCATAAAGTAGGTCACGTTAAATTTAAACCTTTGTGAAACGCCCCGTTCCCTTTAACGCTTCGTAGAGGTGGCCTGGACATTCTCTCTAAAACGTTCGTTCGTTTTGTGAAAGAGACAAATATGTATTGTTTCGTAACACATATGTATAATAAAACCTTGTTTATGCGGCACCATTGCAGGGCACGGCAGCACGTCGTAAATACTAGTCCTATTTTGCAGCCACCTATAGCTGTTTTTTGGTACTGGTAATAGTAATAAGCTATCTTCTATTGCGAGTAAATCCTCGGAAACCATGCTTAGAAGCGCATAAATAACAGGCCCGTGGCCAGGGGGTTCATTTGAACCCTGTGAACCCTCTTTTTGTGAACCCCTTTCTCCAAAATATGAAAGCCCCCTCAAATTTAATCTTTAAGAAGAACCTCTAAGTTTATGTTAAGATTACTCACTGTGTCAATAGCGTGAACCCTCTCCTAAAACCTGCTGGATGTTGTTCAAACATTAACCAGCATGCCAGGGCAGCCTGATTTATACAGGTTTTAAAGGGATAACAAATACACAAGAAGCCAGTTTTAATCTAAAAAACATGACTCCAAATTGTAGCCAGTCAGACGTAACTGATGCAAACAAAACAAACACAGTTATACTAAAGAATGTATTTGAGTGATTCAATTTGATATCGTCATTTCACTGCATAGTGACAATGGTTCTCATAAGTATCATGTTAAATGCTAGTGGGTGAAAGGGGTGGCAATGACTTAACACTGATTAAAGAACAAATACGAGAACAGGTACAGTGTATTGGTCCATATAGTATTGGCTTATCTTCCGAAGTATCATGTTAAAGGGGTGACAATGACTTAACACTGATTAAAGAACAAATACGAGAACATATACAGTGTATTGGTCCATATAGTATTGGCTTATCTTCAGAAGTATCATGTTAAAGGGGTGACAATGACTTAACACTGATTAAAGAACAAACGAGAACAGGTACAGTGTATTGGTCCATATAGTATTGGCTTATCTTCAGAAGTATCATGTTAAAGGGGTGACAATGACTTAACACTGATTAAAGAACAAACGAGAACAGATACAGTGTATTGTTCCATATAGTATTGGCTTATCTTCAGAATTCTATTGAAATGTAAATGATGGGTGCTGTTTTTAGTATGCTGATTGAGCTGTCTACCGAGTATCAAAGTGCTATTCTCAACAATCACCAAATTAAGATATCTAACGAGTGTATTTCGTACAAAAGACAAACCTTTAGATAAATTAATCGAGCTTGACACAAATCAATTTTAATTGAACATTAATAAATAAAGTTTAACGGCAACTTTTTTAAAATGCACGTGCTGGTGAAAAATCGTGAAATAGGTGGCCTTAGTTGTGGTTGCCGAATTCCTGTTGTTGCTGGTTGCATAGTTATCTATCTCAGAAAGGGGGCCTAATATCAGCAAGAAAGTGTGAAGTAGGTTACGGTACTCGATTGTTTGATACCTATAATTTAATTAAAATTCCACACAAGGAAATGTTTTCTAATATTCTATTTATAAAGGTTTATTAAATTACTGACTGAATTGTGTTATTGATAAGTTCTAGACATTTTGCGCTGCAGATCTGTTACATATATAATGTATTAATTAACTGAAAACCACATTTTTAATATCAAAAAATTGCAGCACTAATTGTTTACTCTAACAAAACTTGGACATACCCACACTCCTCAGTGCCTCGTTTATGATATTATTATGTGTGTATATATATATATATATATATATATATATACACACACACACACACACACACATATATATATATATATATATATATATATATATATATATATATATATATATATGAATATATTATATTCAAAACCGCACATACGGCGAAGTGTTTCTACTAAAATAATTCAGTTGTATTAATAATATAATATCATTTCTTCTTGGCATAAAATTGGTATGCTTAATAAGCAAAAAATTGGAAAAATTTCCACAGACCACATATATGAATCCCACTTCCCCACCCCCCGAAACACCCTCGCTAATGGCCTGCTTGTGATGCTAATGTGGTGTTTGAATATAAGTTTAAACCACCTGGTCCACCAACCTCACATCCCATGTTACTGTCCTTTCAGCTAGAAAACCGACCACCTTCATTATGTGGTGATTTCCCACTTGAACATATGGCGCCCTTTCATTGTGAAAACTATAACCCAACACGAGCGTGTGGCGCCCCTGGAGTACGTATTGGAAAAATGTAAACCTCCCGTTGTGTAAAGCTGGCTACGGGCCTGAATACAAAGGGAGTAGTCAATCGCATAATCGATAACCCAACAACATCGTAAACAGATGGATCGAAACAGGGAGATAAAGTGGATACGCAAGATTATAAAGGTAAGTTTTTGAAATGGTACGCTCGGTGTACTAAAAGACACACACTCCTGGTCGCAATTGATGTTGCGCTTATTCCAATCAGTCTGATATTCACAGCTCAGCGGGCGAGTTTGCTTTCTGTAATCGGTAGTGCTATGGCCACGCCCATGCGCAATTACCATTGGTCGACAACGAGGGGGGGGGAGCGAAAATACCTTCAATCAGCGGTTTAGTTCAACTGCATTGGGAAAACGAAGTGATCACGTATTTGTATTTGTCTGCGTGCGTATGCATGCGTACATGTGTATATAACTAATAATATTATGTCAGCAAATTAACCATGATGTGTGTGTCTGTGTGTGTGTGTGGGGGGGGTGTTTGTGTGTGTGTGTGTGTGTGTGTGTGTATGTGTGTGTGTGTGTGTGTGTGTGTGTGTGTGTGTAACATTTGCTGTACTTAGCATTAATATAGTTATTATGACATTTTAACATAATCGCGAAGAAACGTTTGAACAATTAATTCGTTATATAACTTCCTAACATTTATATTTCATCGATTGAGTTTTTAAATTTTAGAACATTTATTTTAAATTCAATAACATTATTTAACATTAGCCAAAATATATCGATAACCACGCCAACTTTCCAATCTGCTATGCCTATCTGAAACCGGACGTACGAAGGTAGCATCCTTTACAATATATCGTAGTACATCGCGCTTGTTATGCTGATATTGTTTCTTACCTGTCAAAAACTATTACATGCAGAATTACACGATCTCCTTGAACTGCTTTCTCTTTATCCAATTTAAATAAAAACATTAAAGCTTTTGCAACAACACATCTGATTTGGATTTCGTCGGTCTATTTTCGAAAGTTTTCGAAAACAGTTTGTTTAAAAAAAATTGACGGACTTGGTATTATTAATTTAAAACATAGATATCGTATGAAAAAGTTAACAGTTTTTGTTAACACAGTATAAAACATTAGGACGCACGATAGTAGTATAGAGGAGTTTTACGGCCTCAAAATCCTACTTATAAAAAATTATTTAATGACCACTAAACGTTTTCGGCAATCAACTTATAAAAAAAAGATCAAAGGCTTTTTTTGACACTAATTAGTTTCGGGAACCTACTTATAAAAAACGTGATTGATGACCGTTGTAATTTGATACTAATTGGATGATTGATTACCCCTACACTAGAGATGCCACCTAGCGGTGAGTGCAGAGAGTCTTTTAGTTCGCCCCCTAGCGATCAACGCCGTACCTAGTGTGTGCTGACCTAAGCAGATTGTCTCCTAGCGATCAACATCGTACCTAGTGTGTGCTGACCTAAGCAGATTGTCCCCTAGCGATCAACGTCGTACCTGCTGAGTAGAATGTACACAAGCACGGATTAGCGCGTGCTGACTTAAGCAGATTGTCCCCTAGCATGAAACCACTGCATAAGCTGAGTAGAATGTACACAAGCACGGACCGCAGAGTAGACCTACCGCAGATTAGACCTCTCAAAGTACCTCTCAAAGTAGCCTGATTGTGCGGCTTTATAGCGGCGAGGACAGTGTGCTGACCTAAGCAGATTGCCCCCTAGCGATCAACGTCAACTGGCTTTGTTGCTGCTGTTGACAGGGCGGCCGTACGTGAAGGCAGTTGGATCTCTCTATGAAATAAACCACAATACATGTACGAAGCAGGCTTACGTGCTTACAACTGTTTAAACAAATGTACGCACGTGCACATGCATGCATGCATGCATGCATGCATAAAAGCAGTGTGTTAGGATACGATGTTTTATCCATTGTGACATGCATGCATGGTAGGCTTGCAACTGTTTAAACAAAGGGTGTTATGCATGCATGCATGCACGCATGCACGCGCACTTGCATGCATACATAAAAGCAGTCTTACCGATGTGTTGGCGAAAGATGAGTCGATGATGCGTTGTTCATTGTGGCAAATCGAAGAGAGGTTGAAAACCGATCAGGAGTGTTTGACTGAAAAATGGTGAATGAGCAATGAGCGCGCGTTTGCGCGCAACGTCAAACACAGCGGTGGCGCATGACACTACGGCTTATCGTGATCGGAATGTGAACGGAGAACAAAGGATTTTTACAAACAATAAACGAAACGTTAAAAGCATGAAATTAAACGTTGTATACGATCACTGTGGGGTCAGGAAACATGAGGTGCAGTGATATTAGAGAAATTAGCTGTAAAAGTCACATTTGACGATGGATGTACTGACGTGAACGCTAACATTTTTCCTAAAACAAATTCCTCGGTAGACTAGGCAGAATGCGTTAAGTGCACATGCACGTAAATGTGACATCTGTTGCGCGTGACTTATCGCGATTGGAATGTGAACGGAGAACAATGAATTTTCAAAAACAATAAACGAAACGTTAAAAGCATGAAAATAAACGTTGTATAGGTTCGGTGTGGAGTCAGGAAACGCGAGGTGCAGTGATATTAGAGAAATTCGATGTAAAGAGAGATTTAACGGTGAATGTATTGACGTGACTGGAAATTTTTTTCCGAAAACAAAATGCCTGGGATGTATAAAGTATGCATGCTGATAATTGAGTAAGATAACGGTATTAGTGTTAAGTGCGCATGCGCAATATGTTGTAGCATAACGGTAGACTAGGCAGTATGTGTTAAGTGCGCATGCGCCTTATTTTGAAAAGTGTTGTAAGCACGCACGCGTACATGTATTGTGGTTTATTTCATAGAGTACTGAAGATCCAACTGCCTACAAGAACGGCCCTGTCAGCAGCAGCAGCAGCAAAGCCGGTATGCTCGGTCGCTCCCATATCACGGAGTGACCTCCCTCGCCCAATCACTCCACCATCACCAACACCACCACCACCACCACCTATCAGCCACGACGCCGATGACTTCGATGACGACATCAGCCTCGTGTCTCCGTTCTTAAGAAGAGGAAGCAATGGATCGTGGTACACGCCTATCCCACCGACCGAACTATTACACTACCCTGACAGACATCCACACAAGCTGGTGGTGTTAGTTGACTACACTACCCTGACAGACATCATCACAAGCTAGTGGTGGTAAGTTGACTACACTACCCTGACAGACATCCACACAAGCTAGTGGTGGTAAGTTGCCTACACTACCTTGACAGACATCCTCACAAGCTAGTGGTGGTAGTTGACTACACTACCCTGGCAGACATCCTCACAAGCTAGTGGTGGTAGTTGACTACACTACCCTGACAGACATCCTCACAAGCTAGTGGTGGTAAGTTGACTACACTACCGTGACATACATCCTCACAAGCTAGTGGTGGTAGTTGACTACACTATCCTGGCAGACATCCTCACAAGCTAGTGGTGATAGTTGACTACACTACCCTGGCAGACATCCCCACAAGCTAGTGGTGGTAGTTGACTACACTACCCTGGCAGACATCCTCACAAGCTAGTGGTGGTAGTTGACTACACTACCCTGGCAGACATCCTCACAAGCTAGTGGTGGTAGTTGACTACACTACCCTGGCAGACATACTCATAAGCTAGTGGTGGTAGTTGACTACACTACCCTGACAGACATCCTCACAAGCTAGTGATGGTAGTAGACTACACTACCCTGACAGACATCCTCACAAGCTAGTGGTGGTAGTTGACTACACTACCCTGACATACATTCTCACAAGCTAGTGATGGTAGTTGACTATACTACTCTGGCAGACATCCTCACAAGCTACTGATGGTAGTTGACTATACTACCCTGACAGACATCCTCACAAGCTAGTGATGGTAGTTGTCTACACTACCCTGACAGACATCACTCACTCCACTGTCTACTACCTACTGGCCACTGTCTACTCACTCCACTGACTACTACATACTGCCCACTGTCCACTCACTCCACTGTCTACTACCTACTGCCCACTTTCTACTCACTCCACTGTCTACTACCTATTGCCCACTGTCCACTCACTCCACTGTCTACTACCTACTGCCCACTGTCTACTCACTCCACTGTCTACTACCTACTGTCTACTCACTCCACTGTCTACTACCTACTGCCCACTGTCCACTCACTCCACTGTCTACTACCTACTACCAGCTGTCTACTCACTCCACTGTCTACTACCTACTGTCCACTCACTCCACTGTCTACTACCTACTGCCCACTCACTCCA
>JAHLWY010000387.1:0-96377 GCA_020002185.1 Paraescarpia echinospica | reverse complement strand
GAAATTTCAGCCCGATACATACAAAACTAATGGAGATGTGGGTGCACAAACAAAAACAGAGAACGAACTGTTTTATAATATAGATATGTTGTATTCCTAGTTATCCAATATAACTTTTGACACTCACTTGTTATAATACACTAACTTGACGGGCGATAATTTCAACGCTAAATGACAAAATGACACATAGCTCCATCTGTTGGAAATATATGAAATGGGAAAGAGAGCACTACTTGTAAGCGGGCAGACGTGACCAACGACAGGTAGACCTGGCGGATGTTAAGCGCTGAGGATTTTCAAACATCAATAACTTAAAAATGGGCCAAGATGTTTTTTGGTGAATCAAGTTACAGATCATCAAGGGTTATGATGGAAGTAAAATGTTGACATGTTTAGTGGACACTATATGCATGCCAGGGAAGATACACCTGGAAATAAACTACTCGAGTAGACCGTTTTATAAAGATTATATATATTAGTTAATGTATTATTAAAAATACTGTAGAATTTTATCTGATACTCTGCTATTTAGGCCGATTTCCAGTGATTGTAGAAACCTTGCAGGAGAGTTGGTGAGCTGCAATCTCGCATGTAGCACAGTTAAAGGTTTTCTTAAGAAAATGTACACATTTTCTGTTCTCATTTTGCCTACCACCCTCCCCCAGAATGGAATGAAGAAAGAGACGAACTATGATAAAACTTTATTTGTTCACAAGGTAAATATACATAGCATGCATTTTGATTTAAAATAGTAGCAATTAATGACATAATACTGATTGAACTGGAGTGAAGTAATAGCTGCGTCATGTATATAAAACATCTGAACAATATTCCTTATAATTTTGGCTAAATATGCTTTAACCTCTTCGCGTATACCTAAGTTATTTTATATCTTATTTTATACATGAGTCGTTTTGTTTTAATCCTAGATCATATTTTTATATTGCATTGTTTATTGCTGTTTTAAAGTTTCTTAGGTCCTGCCAGTGCAGTAGGGATTCCCATTACACATTATAGTTACAGCCCACATGGAGGTATTCTGTTTGAGACTGGGACGATGGCAGGCAGTGAGCCTAGGCAAGTCCAATACACAGGGTTATAGCATAATCTCTCCAGTCAGCTGTCCCAGTGATCAGAGATAGGGCAAAGTCCACTATCCAGTTATAAATAGAGACCAGTGAAGGAGGCTTACAGCAGCAGACAAACAGTATGAAAATACAGCATTTCGGGGGGCCGTCCGTCAGGTGCCCTTAGAATGATTCAATCAAATACAGATGTCTTGTGTTTAATGGCAGTACACTAAGATACGTTTGTACAAAATTAGAGAAAAAGTTTATGAAGAGTTTTTGAAAAAATAGGCAAAATGTAAAAATTTACCAGTTTCAGAGGCTCTGGGGGGGCCTTAGAATGATTCAATCAAATACAGATTTCTTGTGTTTATTGGCAGTACACTAAGATACGTCTATGCAAAATTATAGAAAAAGTTACTGAAGAGGTTTTAATAAAATAGGCAAAATGTGAAAATTTACAAGTTTCAGAGGCTCTGGGGGAGCCTTAGAATGATTCAATCAATTACAGATTTCTTGTGCATAGTGGCAGTACCCTAAGATACGTCTATGCAAAATTATAGAAAAAGTTGTTGAACGGTTTCTGAGATATGGCGGTTAACGGTGCACGGCAGACGGCGGAGTGATGACATAAATCTGTTGGACCTTCGACCCAAAGGACTAAAAACTATTCAAAATTTCTGCATACATCCAGCGACATATTTGTAGATGGCATAATTATCTTTATGATGATATAGAAAAACATTAAATGCCCCCCAAGTTCATCACCCCCCAGACAAATTTAGAAAAGTCTAAATCTATGAATCATCTCAATAGGCCCAGTAGATCACGTGCACAATTTCAGCCTGATACATGCAAAACTGACGGAGATGTGGGGGCACAAACAAACAGAGGATGAACTGTTTAATAATATAGATAAATAATAACTTATCTATAGAAACTGACTGGCAGTTTGTATGTGGCGGGGGTTGCGGGTTCCTTAGTGGGCATGGTGATACCCTCAGCCTCTATGTAGTCACTCTTCTCCTTCTTCTCTTGTTTCTCCTTCTTTCATTTCCGCCTCGAAGGCTGCAAATAAAGAAGGCAGTAAATGGGCAGTTAATAACCATCGTGTGAAGGTGTCAAAAGTATTTATTTTTATTTTAACGCCTTGCCTTTTTAAGGAAACGCCATTCTGACTTGAAATTGATTTTAAGGCGTCATACATGTAGTGTCATCTAGTGGATAATTGCATGCTACATGTCATTTTAAAACTTAGTCTATTATGTTGAATTAGCTCCATTTGAAAACATTATTTGCTGAATGTGTATGAGTGACATGGGGAATCAAAGTATATTTCTTTAAACGTCATGGAGTCTAAAGGGTTAAACAATTAAATGTCATGGGGTCTAAAGGGTTAAACAATTAATTGCCATGGGGTCTAAAGAGTTAAACAAAACAACAACTAAAATGACGGTGATAGAGACACGAGATGACTCAGCCCCACTGACCTCTTCTTCTTCGTCGACGCCAACGTGTTTCTCGGGAGCGCGGGGGGCAGTGGGGGTCGCGAGGGCAGGGGGTGAGAGTTCACCGGCTGCGGAGAAAGCTGAGTGGACATCTTGGGCAAACCCTGACAGCCAGAAGTTCATGTCATCCGTCTATGAAAACAACATCTCTTCATCATCATCATCATTGTTCAGCCGGAGTGTCCCGTGGTTGGGCGAAGGCCTCAGCATGTCATTTCCAAATCTGCTTCGTACGCTATCCTCTGCCAGATGGTGCCCTTCCAGTACTCGTCTAGTTCGTCTCTCCATCGTTTTGCTGGTCTTCCTCTAGATCATTTCCCTTCGTAAGGTCTCCAGGTTGTGATACGCGATGTCCATCGGTTATCTCGTATCTTGCTAATGTGCCCTGTCCAGGTCCACTTCTGTCTTATGATTTGTTTTATCTCGTCTATGACCTTTGTCTTCTGTCTTACCCAGATGTTTGTTTTTCTCTCTCGATATGTGATGTTTAACGTACTTCTTTCCATCTTTGTAATAATCTGAAAATTTATACAGCGGCCTTTCAGCTTAAACTGTTCAAAGGCGTCTTACAACTTCATTAAAACATTTTCTCACACTTATGTGACTTACGGGAGGTTCACTTTCGAAAATAGTGTAGAATATGGTAAAAAAAGACCAGGCATGACCTGATAAAAATTGTATATCTAATTCATCAAAGCATAATCCAAAATATAGCACTGAAGAAAAAAACAGCAAGCATGGGTGCTCAAAAAGGGGATTGGAAGTTTGGAACAATGTCAAATGTCAGTAAAACTACTACATCCGTACTGTTCAAAGTTCATGCCAATAGCAAAACGGCACAACTGTCAAATATCACTGAAGTTTTCTACCGTAACAATAGGACTGAGTAAAAAGTTGATCCTAAATTTCTAAAGAGAGAACCTACTGCCATGTTTGTGCAAGAAAAATCAAATGCAGTAGCTTGTAGTACTTTCAAGATTACCTTTTCTGCAACGTCATTCATGTCATAGGTCACTGGCATGTCATCAGGGGTCATTGGCTGGTCAGTACCATTGGCTGAGGCGATGAGGAGACTGGGACTGTCATTTTTGGAGTGGTGGTGGTGACCCTTCTTGCTCTTCTTCTCATGCTGGGAGGCAACAGAGATGAATATAGTGATCTCTCTATTTCTTTCTCTCTCGTTCTCCCTCCTTCCCTCCCTCCCTCTCTCTCAATCCCTATCTCCCTACGCCCCTCTCAATCTCCCACCCTCTCTATCGTTCTCCTTCCATCCCTCCCTCCCTCTCTCTCACTCCCTCTGTCCCTACCTCTCTCACTCACTCCCTCTCTCTTTCTCTCATTCTCCCTCTCTACCCTCTATCTCTCTCTTTCTCTCACTCTCTCTCACATCCCCTCTCTCTCTCTCTCTCTCTCACCTCCCCTCTCTCTCTCACCTCTCCCTCCCTTTCTCCCTCTCTCCCATTCCTTCCCTCCCTCCCTCCATGCCTCTTTCTCAATCCCTCTCTCCCTACCCCCGTCTCAATCTCCCTTCCTCTCTCTCTCGTTCTCCTTCCATCCATCCCTCCCTCCCTCTCTCTCATTCCCTCTCTCCCTCCCTCCCTCTCTCTCTACCTCCTCTCTCCCCCCCCCTCTCTCTCTCTTACCTCCTCTCTCTCCTGTGCAGCCACTGTTTGGTGTACTTTGTTAGATCACTAATTAGTGAATAAAAACATCCAGAGAATACACACGAATACTCAAGTATAAAAGACATGAAATAAATAACTCAGAAACCTATCTTTGTGTTTTCACCAGTGATACATAAATCAATCGTCATCGTCTCAAAGGATATACACTTACAAGAATCTAATGTTAGCGTGTTAATACATAGACAACTCACCAACAAAGTTTACAGTATGAAAATGTGTAGCATTTTACATTTGTTCAAGCCACCTCCCTTAGATTCCCACTACATTGGCTAGCTGCTAAATTTGAAAAACTTGAATATTTCTCCCAATCAAATGCTGAAATGAATTGTCCCTCCTACCTTCCTCTCCTTCTTGTCCTTCCTGTGTTTCATCTCTCGTTCATTCCTGTGTTTTTTCTCCAATGCTGTGGTGGCGGTCGACTCTGGTGGGGCCTTCACGCTGAGTGGAGACGGCAGAGTCTGGTACGTGTGGACAGGCAACACCTCCTCATCTCGCAGTGGTCAAACAGGGGGAAGGGGACAGGAGGGTCAACATGGGTATGTGTGTGTGCACGTGCACTTGTGTATGAGTGTGCATGTGTGTGTGTCTTTGTTTGTGTGTATGTGCATGTGTGTGTGTGTATGTGTGTGTGTGTTCATGTTGTGTGTGTGTGTTTGCAGTGCATGCATGAATGCGCACATGCATACATGCTTTGCATATGTATGAATGCATGTGTGCATCGTAGTGTTTCACGTGTATGTCACTTTGTGTGAGACATGTGTGAGACATGTGTGTTACATGTCTGTGAGTCCCTGTCATTTCCAACTAATGTCAACTTTTAACAATAGAATATGCATTGTCTCTATAAATAATATTTTTAATACAAATTAACTATCACCAATTGGTACATTAGAGGCCAATGGTGTAAAGAAGCAAGTGAACACAACGTGAGGCAACTATATGTTAATATTCAGACTAGTACTACAACCTGATCAAGACACAAACACAAATTAACGTTTTAAAGAATGGTCCATCACTGTGAAGCAGTATGCCCCAAACCTGTGAGGGGCCCTTGACGGGAGAATAGAATATAATAACACACTCACTCATCTAGGTTAATGTTGAGAAGTCTATGTGGGTCATCTTTAGTACCCTTCGAGTCATCATCATCTGACAAGTTGGCTCCCTGTAACTCAGAGAACATCCATCTATGTACGTATACTTATTTAACAAGATTTCCACCAAGAGAATTAACTCCAGATGGCAAACGAACTGATGCAAATGGATTCCGTGAACCCATTCATGCGCTAACGGACACACTTTTTTATTTAATTGAACATTGCCAACAAATAAGTCTTGTCCTCACCTCTGGTACATCGTATTCGATGTTGACGGAGATGACGGCGGAGGGATCATCGTCCGAGTCACAGCTCACCTTCTTCTTCCTCGACTTCTTCTCCTTCCATCTCCGTCTCTCAGCCTCCTGCTGACGCTGCAGCTGCAGGTACTTGTCCGACATCGACATACCTGAGACAGGTTCATGACACACCTGAGACAGGTGTTGGGTTCATGACACACCTGAGACAGATGTTGGGTTCATGACACATCTGACACAGGTGTTGGATTCATGATACACCCGAGACAGGTGCAAGATTCATGACACACCTGAGACAGGTGTTTGTACACATACATATATATTATTTAGATTTGCAATTGGTAGTATATTAGGTAGATATTATGGTACAGGTGAGAACTATTAGCAAGTGAAAATTACAATATAATTGAGACATTTTGCTTATCTTCAAACATGACTGGTCAGAATTCTTACCACCTTGTAATTAGTCCAAGAAGTTTCTGATAAGATATGGAAAATATTGTTCATGGCTCCAAGATTTCAATGGGCAGCAAGAATTAACACTTACGTTGGAGCGTTTAGTGGAAACTTGCAACGTTTAGATCCACCACCTGTGGATCTTGATCACGCATTGATGTCATGTGACGTGGCTCAGATTTTGGTGAAAAGATCGGGTGGTAGCAACCAGTCGGGGAGGGGTTTGGGCATGCATGCTATCCAGGCATGTATGTTTGGAACTGAGTGTACAAGGGCTTGTTTAAATTGAGTGGATTTCCAGCCCCTTCAAAGATAACTACCATCAAACATAAAATATGGTGAAAAATGATTAACTGTACTTTCTTTAAAAAAATTGAGTTCGTCTCCCTTTACACAACATCCATACTCAACAATATACCAGATTTCCTGATAAACATCTACATGCTACAACAATACTGATTTAATGCAATAAAATATGTATTCATAGTATACTCAAGCTAGACAAACACGCCAACAGTTTCAAGGCAATCCACCATTAAAAAAATCACTTGGCAAGTTTCTGCTCGCAAAATAACATTAAAATTTTCTGGATTAAATCAAATTTCAATATCTGAAGCTGGGAAGAGGATTGGCCAGTGTCTTGAAGCATTCATACATACGATCCTTCATATGAAAGGTAGTTACAGACATGTTTCTATGGCTGTTATGAGTCACAAAATCTATGTCAAACGTCCCCGTAAGTTCCTGCAAACGAAGGTTTATATGTACGAATGTTTCATGAAACTGGTCCCAGGTGTAGGAGCTGATTGTAAGTAACAAAGAACTGAGGTGAGAATTATCTTGGGTCTTGCACCCTTCAGATAGTTCGGGATGTTCAAATTCCCTCTGCTAGCGCATCTGTCAAAGAAAAAACACACTTGCTATTAGAAAAGGTGTTTGAAAAATAAATAAGTTACTTGACGGCTTTCACTGGAGTTGTATGGAGAAACTTCACACCAAATTTAGTAATATAAGACCAGTGCTTACTGCTATATTTGTATACTTAATTTACATTATAAACAATGGAATAAACAAAAGAAACATATTTCTATTAAATCACTAGTTATTTGAGTGAAGAGGTTCATCAGACTGCAAGGTTCAAATTGGTAATACTTTTGGCTTATTTTCCAGTCAATTTACCTTTTTTTGCTGTCTGCTAGTCAACAATCTTCATCAGACAGCTAGCTACCTTTACATGGCAATGCTTGTCATGTGTTAGTTTGCTTAAAACAAAGATTGTGAACATGTCACACATACTTGCACATACCTTCTGTAGTTCAGCCTCTGACGGTGTAGGAGTTTTTACCTCATTTTCATATGTTCTGGTTCTACAAAATATGTATAATCATACAAATACATGCAAGTTCAAAGACAATTACAATTACTATCTAAATTACTTATCCTCTGGAAGCAATATCTTGGTAGTTTGTAAGGTCAAAAGACAAGCAACAATGTCTTTAATTTGACATTATTTTCCAGATGACACCACACACACAGAAAATTTTCACTAAGTATTCCTACCAAATATCTGATCAAGATAATGTAACTTTGAACGGTTACATGCCATGGAAGTTACGTAAACCGTCCTCATCTGATCAGTGGACAATTTACATTACTGATGAAGACAGTGTAACTTTGAACGGTTATTTGCCATGGAAGTTACGTAAATCGTCCCCATCTGATCAGTGGATAACTTACATTACTGATGAAGACAGTGTAACTTTGAATGGTTATTTGCCATGGAAGTTATGTAAACCGTCCCCATCTGATCAGTGGACAACTTACATTACTGATGAAGATAGTGTAACTTTGAACTTGAACGGTTACTTGCCATGAAAGTTATGTAAACCGTCCCAATCTGATCAGTGGACAATTTACATTACTTCAAACCGTCATTTACCATTTCTAACTTACATAATTTCCCAGCGAAGCTATTGGTATAACTGGTATCGAGGGATTTTGTTGAGACACGACTGACCGGCTGATCCAGCCAGTGGGACAAAGTACAAGTAAATGGGTAGACCAAGTTAATTGAACATTTGTTTGCTATTTGTACAAATAGTCCTACACCAGTTTATAAAAATATGAAAAAAAATTTCTTACATTTATTTCCAGTTTGACAACTCAAAATAAGGCCACGAAAAGTGATTAAGATCAAGGGGTGCTCTCACCTGTCATCACCCATTGTGTGGAAGATGCTGGTCTTGGCGACGACTTCCTCAGATTTATCGTCCTCAGGCGGTGGTTCGTTGATCCATGCATCAGGTTCAAGGCTACAGACACAGACGAACACTTCATGCATTCGTTCTTCAAATATTTTTGTCATTCATAAATTCGCAAAGCAAAAAAAACATAGCTTTTTGTAACTGTTCAAACAAACAAACCACCACACCACCTATATGTCGAGTGGGACTAAAGATTCTCAGCGATGCAACATGGCTTCCAAATCATACCAACAGCTGCTGGAGATCAACCAACGTGACTGTTGCCACGACACGACCCGCCAAGATGCCCGGTTCTCATATCAACATTAGGTGTATTAATATAAGTTCCATTTGTTTCCCCATCACGATATGTGATGACGACTAAACCATTACACACCCATATGTAATGTTATATTTTCTTTGTGACTTTTATGACCACCTTTTATGGGATGAAAATGCATGAAATGTATTGCAGGGATATCCTTGTGAGAGAGAACATATATATTGCAGATATAAGGAAGAAGATCAATTGTCAATTCATTAGAAACTATTAAAACCATTCACATTAATACCATTACAGATCTCACTACATTTCAAATTTGTGGACTGCAAGGGCGCATTTGACAATATTGCATTGTGGAAGATGTTGAGATCTGTTGGGGTGTACCCCAAAATGACATCACTGATTGAGGCCATGTACGAGAATGTTGAATATGCTGTTACCATCAATGGTCATTTGACAGATTGGTTCAAAGTTTAAATAGGAGTGAGGCTGTCTGCTCTCACCTATCCTGTTCAACTTGTTCGTTGAGTTTGTCATGGCTGACCTGGGGTCTTATGCATGAACCGAGACAATGAGCGTTGTCTTGGACTATTTACGAACGTCGGGACTTTGACGGGATAATCGCTATGCACGAACGCAGACAACTAGAAGTCTCGGACTTTCCGCTGGACGAAACGACACGATTTTTAGGCCCGCGATAACGCTTGCCTAAACGCAGTTGTCTCTGACTATTTCGTAATTAATGGCTGCCATTGGCATTGTATTTTATGTGATCGGATGAGTTGATGAGACCAATTACTGCATTCTAGCGCCACAACAGCAATACAAATGTCACAATGAATTCTTTAATCGAACAGAATCAAACCACTTTTCAGGTAAGTCAGGACTCAGAGTAGTTATTATCGAACTTTACCGTGCATATAGTGTCTGTGAATGTAACTGTAACGACTAATGTGTGTCCAATCGATAAACTTTATCAGAGATACTGGGTATCACTGGATCTTTCATTACATATGTTGTTAGTCGGATATAGTCACTGGAAGTATGATAATCCGACCAAAAGTTATCATGTTCGACGAAATATTAGGCCCTACGCAAACAGGATTTTCGGACGACGCATTTTACTAGAACATCTATCAGAAAAGGTGGTAGGTCTACTACCGGTACCGCATCGCCATCGAGGCTAATCGGCGATAGTGATGAAAGCATATATTTCACCTTTTTGTCCGACTGTCTACGTAATTGTACTCGACTTGAGTTGTAATAGTCATAGGAAAGACAACGAACGGTCCCGTTGCATCTTTCAAACACGCTTATACTAGTATAGACCATTCCATAAATAATAAAGCATGTTTCCGTCGTTGAATTATCGTATGTCACAGTAAACATCTTTTCTAACAACGTGTTTGCATTTCATCGATGTAATATAACGGCTATATATAGTTATTTAGAATATTGATAATTTTTGCAAGTGTGCTTAGATTGTTTACAAAACAGCATGTCAAACCTAGCATTCGATTCGACCAGCAATACTGTAGGCTAGCCAGTGCCAGTGCAGTGATTATTTTTTCAAACAAGCGTCAAGGCCATTTTTAATACGAATAAATAATATTCGAATCATGATAAATTAAAATACGAGTATTCAAGAGCAGGACATACTACGCATTTTCGAGTAACCAATATTTTATTAGATATGTATGGTGAGGTAAACAATGTTTCCATAATTTATCAAACCAAGAATCCGGTAAGCCTACTTATTATGACCAGTTACTTATGTATATTCAAGGAATTTCATTATACACAACTATAATTTATAAATGTTATTGAAACAAAAACAAATGGCCGCATGTTCATAGCATTAATATTGTTTGTCATAACACCTGAGCTACTGGGATATTTACTAGCTTTTATATTTACTGTAGTGTAGGCCAAGTTTCATGTCACTGTACAGTGTGCCTTTTTCATGACATCTTGTCACACTACTCGAATATCAGAAGGGAGCTTTTTTTTTTATTTTAAAATTAAGGATGCAGGATTTTGACCAGTGACAAAGGACATATGACAATCACATGTAATTAAATGTAAACATACAATTACAAATCATCCTTCATCACCAACGTTGAAGGTATACACTAAAAATTGTATTTTCAGCAGAATACACAAACAATTGGTGTCTAATTAATGTGTTTAAATATATTTTATTACTTGTGTTAAAAAAATCCAAATGGTAACAATAGCATAACTGATATTCAAATAGTTCATTCTGACATACATTCTGACACTTCAGCATTGCAGTACAATATCTTCTGTCGTACGCTTGCAGTCAAGTATATAAATGGTGCATACTAATTGTCTTATTGCCAAAACTGGGTTGACGTAACTTGCTATTGAAACAAAGGATAAGACTTTTTTTAAGAGGTAGTTACATTCTATCCATTTTGCATGCTATGTTTAATTGATGATGCATCCTGGTTGCTTTAATTGTTCTATTTATAGGGCAAGCTATATTTTAGCTGTACCATTTCTGCGATTGCACCCTATTTCTTCATTTCACTATGCAGCCATTTTAAAATTAGAAAATTTTCTCCTTCAGAACTGGATACTCTGCATCTGCTATCAGGAGTCAGCCATTCTTTCTTCTTGTCTGCTTGATGAAGCCAATCTACTGGCGGTTGCCGATGAACCACTAGGAGGAAGGTGGATCACTGGATGTCATGGACCACAACCACTGTTTCCCGCAGGGACGTCTTCAGATACAGCATTTAACACACTATGACCAGCATCTGGAACAATGTTGATGTAACCAAATAAAAACCGTGTGACTGGTAGATGATTAAAAACAAATGAAGACGTGTACTAGTATGCATTTAAATATAGCATATAACTGGACTTCTATCAGATTTCTTATTAATTTATGTAAAAAGAGGTTAAATTATATTTACTGTTAAGATGATCTAGCCTCTTTATTTTCTATATGAATTTATATAAATGTTGTAGCATGTGCTTTTTCATAGCAATAAAAGTTATTCACAATAATGAAACATGGTGTTTAGTGAAATTACAAAACAATTGACACACCCATTCCTAATTTCCTGTAGTGACCATATGTGATGAGGCCACATACTGGTATCATTTGTCTCTCTCGATGTTTTTAACTAACACCTTTATTTTATAATTGAAATTATGATCTGTACCATATTAATCCCTCTTTATTCCCACAACGTTTCCTTGGGCTATAAAGTATTTTCCATTTAACTGGATTTAATGGGAAAACAATATGTAGACACATTATCACCCACATATAATTACGTCCTGTAAACCTTTGTAGATTGGCAATAAATAACGTACCGTTACATTACAATAATTGTGTTATGAACTGAAGAAGCTGATCAATCAAACATAGTAGGAAATGGTCTCGTCATATTTTTGAATATCTTAGTTTTGTAGATGACATGACTATTTCTCACTAGTGTGTTGCAAATTACGACTTACCTAGAGTACATATATGCTGTTAATCATAAGCAGACTTTCTTGTCCAGGAGTAGATGATGATGGGACAACCAGTGTTACTACAACATACACCCAATATATGGGATCAGTGGATGTACACATCCAGTACTGTTTCATTGTAAAATACATACACCAGAAGGAATTGAGACTCCCACACAACACTGAAATACCATTGCTCTATCTGTAAAAGGCCTACTGAGATGTTATGGCAAATTTGACCACTAAAAGCACTCTACAGAGTTATGGTGTGTCATTGATCTTCAACTGTTACCTTAACTGATTTGCCAGAGTAATGCTAGGAACAAATGTATTGTTACTGAAACAAGACACAAATATAATAAATCATTTAAGGTGATGTAAATTTTAATGCAAGATTACAAGACACTTACCCTCCGAACCATCCGCCATCTTGGTGTTGATGATGAGCCTCGCCAAGTTCTCATAATGCACCTCAGGTAGAGGTTCTCCATGACTCTGGTTTTATTTGACCCGTCTTTGTTAAATGGCTTGTTTCATGTCTTTTCATCTCTTTTTTACCTGGGCCACTGTGTGCCCTCTATCACCCACAACATTCACTTTTTTGGCAATCATCTGCCAGATCACCTCTGTTTGCTAAGACTTCCATTTTGAAAATGAAAAAAACTTCCTTTAACAAAACAGCAGTTTCTACAAGAATATTATAATACTACGACTGCATCACGAAAAATGACCCTGCAGAAACATGACACAAAGACAAAGACTTCGGCTTGATAATACTAAACAAATTTGAGATACTATTTAAATTAATGTGTGTGCCAAAACGTCCAAAAAGGCAAATCCTATGCTAGTTATGGTCCACGATGAGTACAATATGGCCACAAGAAGAGAAAGCACGACTGCATCATGAGAAATGCCCCTATAGAAATATCACACAAAAGAAAGACTTTGGAGTAATAATAACAGACCAACTGGAAGTAAAGGAGCAGTGTGCTGAGCCTAAACTAAGACATCCAAAATTGCAAGAAGGCAAACTCTATGCTAGGCGCATCTACATGGTGAACACTGAGCCATGAAATATAAGACGAAGGAGTGATCAACAGAGGACGACCAGAATGATACTGGAATTGCGTAATATGAACTTCTTTAAGAGATTGAAAGCATTTGACATCACTACTCGAGTCAATTGAGACAAGGTATACTGGTGGGAGCAGAAATCGTGCGTCCTAATGTTTTATGCCGTTTTGATAAAACTTGAACAAAAATTAATATTTCCGTATCAATGTAGCCATATTCTAAATCTTTAATACATGTGTTTTCAGTGCAGTAAAACAAACTGTTAGAAAAATCGTTTTGAGCAAGTTCTTACGAAAATAGACAGGTGGAATACAAATATCGTAATTTACTCAATCACAAACTGACAAAGACGCGTAGGACTAGGCCAAAAATCGTGCATCCTACCTGCGCTGTATAAATCGCTCTTTGGCCAGAACGTGTCACTTGAACCATTGCAAGACCAGACAGTATATTAAAATAGGCTAATAGCGTGAAGAGATTTCAGTGACACGTATTCTGACCTGTCACTGTGACTGAATGGAATAGAGAAATCATTTACGGAGGCAGCGCCAGTGTCAGCGGTTCATGTCATCATGACATGATAATCATAATAATGTCAACCAACATTGATTGCAGCAAAAAAGGACACATGGACATATACCTCAGGAATAGGGAGAGGAGTACATGAATCAATGTCTGACTCCCTTCCTTGTTATATCCACGATTACACTGTAAAACATGAGGATCAGCGTAAAATCAGGGTAAATATCATGACACTTATAAGCTACGTGTTTACAACTCGAATCACACGAACGTTACCCGGAAGGAAGTAACGGGAGGCGCCTGCGCTCTTCGAAAAACTATTTGGGGTTTCCCGGGATCCCCTCGTCTAAAATTAGCCCAACACCAAACGTCGGGACAATCGCGTTAGTCTCTGGCTTTATTGTCTCGGCCTAACGTCTGGTCCATGCATTGCAACTTCGCGACGGCAGAAGTCCCGACGTTTATTGTCTCAGACAATGGCATTGTCTCGGTTCATGCATAAGACCCCTGATGAGCCTACCTAAGGAGTTCAAACTAAATACAGACCTCAGTTTTGACATCAGGTATGCTGACAACACAACACTAATATCTACCATATTCGAGAAACTACGATTTGCAACTGAACAGCTTCAAGCAGCCTGTAACAACTGGGGTACGACAATCTCTCCAATTGCAAATTAATCATCTCATCAAACAAGCATATCATCCTGGAAAATGAAGAACTCGAGATTGTGACAGAGTTCTGCTTCCTAGGCAGCACAGTACTTTTGTGTTGACAGGCGAATAGCCTAAGCATCAGCAGCATTTGGTAGATTCAGAAACAACATATTTTCAAACAAAAGAATGAAAGCCAGAATATATAGGACCATTATACTGCCTACAGTAATCTACGGTGCCGAAACCTGGACACTATGATCGCAAGAGATGCAGTCTCTTGAAGTTTTTGAGATGTGTTGCCTGCGGGCTATCAGGTGTTACTAGGGCAGACAGATTACGAACTACCCCGATCAGAGATGAGACATTCACCCCTGAATCCATCTCAGATGTCACCAGACATAGAAGACTCCGATGATTTGGACACGTCTGGCATATGTCAAACAAAAACTTCATAAAAATAGCTTTCAGACTCCTGCTTTTAAGAGCAGAGCGATGTGCTCTACACAGAACAAAATGGAGGGCTGTGACATCCATGAGGATAGCAATGGGTCAAATTGGCCTAGGCATTTATGTCAAGTCACGTTAAAACCATTTAGTGTTTTTAAGACACGTATGTATCTATGAAAAACTTCAGTGATTTAGGCATAAAAAAACTACTTGATTATTATTAATTTGTTACAGAAACATCACAACAAACCTTATCTAAGCAATATAGCAAAACCGACATTAGTAACTAACAAAAATGATTTAAGTACAAATTAGTTGAAAAGTTATTTTGCACAATGTGTCAAATCTGCCAATACATTTCAAACCAGTCACACTATCAGACACTCCTCAATGTCAATGGAAAGTTTTACCCCTTTGACCTTCCCTTTGGGAACAGGAATAGGGTTTAGTTCTCCCGCAAACAACATAGCGACCTCGTCAGCGACCTTTGCCCCTTTCCAAATCGTCTTGTTCACATACTTGATCAGTTGCAACAGACAGCAAGCTTGTGAAGGAAGAATTAGAAACATAGAAATGTTGATATGACTGAATTAATATTTCAACAAACACGATAGAAGTACTGATGTCATTACATAACATACAACATATTTCACTTAATCAGACCAATTCATATTAATAATCAACAAAGGAATATGATTGAACAGCCCTGTGGTGTTTATAAACTTAATGTGTTGCATCTTCCCGTAGTGCGAGTTTCCGAACATGCCATCAATGTAGAAATTCTGAACACTGGCATCTTTTTCACAACATATTTTGGACATCAGGTAACCGTACATATTTTTAACTTCAAACTAATTTTTTCATGTAAACAAGATGATGATCAATTACATAACATTGTGATTGATTAACCAATCAGAAGCATGAAACAACAGAATTGATTAAACAGAACAGCCACAGTCACTAATCTTCACAACTACACACATACCCGTTCCAGTACCTTGAGGTCGGCGCTCTGAACAAACATCGGTAATTTCTCAAGGAGCAGCTCCGTGGTTTTTGTGACAGTCTGTAGGTCATCCTGAGCCTCAGCCGTGATGAGGATGCGGGCGTACAGCTTGATGGCATTGTGTATGTAGATGCTCTGGATGTGGCCCGGCAGCTAAATCACCTTCGCTCGCAGCATCGACTCTAAAGTGTTCTGGGGGTCACTCAGGTGTCTGTGGGAAGATGGCGTAGTTGTAATGACATCGTGAGATGTCAACTTTCAATTAAAACCTATTCATATCTTGAGAAAATGTCCAGTGTTTTACAAGACGAACCTTGTTTTATAGTCACCTCGGTAATACAGCCACCTCACAATTAGGTCACCCTAGAAAAGTCCCAAATGATTTCCACATACAGTAAAGTATAGGAAATTAGTTCCACTAATATGTTCACCTTGCTATCCAGGTCACTATGTCCAGTCCCAAGGATGACCTTAATAGTGAGGTGGCCCTGTACATCTACATGAAAAAAGGCACATGCGACATAATTATCAATTTGAATGATGGTAACCAGATAATTTTTGAAATAGGACGGGTGTTTTTCCTTACTTGCTTTTCTATAGGCGGCTATAGACGATTTAATTATTCTCTGGACCATAACTGATGTAATCCTACAAAATCACAACCATTTTTATTAGCGTGAAAAGTTCACAGAAAGAGGATACCATCTCGAAATCACTGTCACTTTATTCACCATCCCTGAACCGTGAAGTAAACCAGTGATCTATCCCGATATGTGGGAAATATATATTCAGATTTTTACTAGTATCTGCCTCTATCAGTAGCAGCGAGGACGTCAAGGGATAGTTACGCATGTACTCACTCTGAGAACTCTCCACAGATCCAGACTGCCGCATGCAGCACTTCACAGATGCTGTTCCTCTGTGCGTTGTCCGTCAATGCGTGCGCATTCTCCAACAACACAGCCTGTGCACAAACACAACATGCACGGATGCCATCATCTTCACCATGACAGCGACAAGGTGTTGTCAAGTTCTGTTTAAAATTACCCGAATTTGTGCACAACAAAAAATGTCCTGTCATATTGACGATGACGATTCACATTCTTTGTACACATACATGTATACCTGGGTACACTTGCTTTCAACGTCTCCCTCATTTGCTAGCTGTGTTCAATTTGATTCTGTCAATGTACTCACGATAGGATTTAAATATTCTGAATCATTCTCTGCCATTCTCAGTACAGCAGTGCATCAACATGTTTCCATTTCTAGGATTTTCAATGTGTCATGTCCAACTTACCACTCGAAGTTGGTGATGTAGTGATAGTTTGATTGGCTGCAGTTCTCGGTGATCTTGGCGAGAAGTTTGTCGCGGTAGTGAGAGCCCTCTGCCTTATCCATGTGCACCATCAATTTCTTCATGATCTCCATCAAGTTCTTCTTCGATACCTGCCACAGCAAACTGGCGACTACAACTTTATATCTCGCAATAAAACTTAGTTTTCCATGCCTCTTGCCTCATTTGTTAACATTTATTTATAGATTTTTCTCAATTGCAGAATACAAATATTGCCTGCAAAATTGTGCTTAATAAGCCCAAATCAGTGTTCACAATTTGAATGTTGCAGCAGAGAAATGTTGAAATTGTATTTATTATAAGCACAACATTCAAGTTGTAAACAGCCGCTGTTAGCACTTATTGCTTACAAGTTGGTTCATTCAAACATTCCTGACCAAATTGGGACGAAGCACAACTTCCTGCTTGTAATTACTGGGAGAGAGCAGAACATGTCATTTTATGGATTGTGTGTAAGACATGTGACAGAAAATATCAATGTCCCTTACGCTGTGACTATATGACCTGCCACATGTGACATTCTCTGTAACTATGTGTGGAGATGACATTTTATTTATCTTCATATCTATCATAAAGTGGTGACAAATGCCACATTTTCTGTGTCACAAATAAATAGTTATTCATTATAGTTATTCATTATTTATAAATAACAAGTTGCAAAATTGTGCGATAAAGATTGTTCACAAGTTGAGAACGAACCATGCCACAGAGAAGGTCAAGGGCAGGCAGACGAATTGACTCATCCTTTTCATCGAGACACTGTAGAACCAGGTCCTTGTGGGCTTGGACTATCTTTTGGTGGGTCTTCAGGATCTTCGACATAGCCAACAAACCCAGGTACTTCACTGCAACACACAGCGCAAATGTCCAAGTACTTTACACTATACTAGCAGAGTTGTCCACCATTGCACGGGAAAAGGCAGCCAAAAATATATTACAGTGTTATGTAATCTGTCTCAGTTCCCTAAAATTATAATTTCTGTATAATTATCATCAGCAACAATAATAACAGTAATAGTAAATTAGTGATATACTAACCAGCCTTACAACCATGTTGCATTCACATACAGAACTGCAAAAATATGAAAACTTTTCAAAATTGTTGTGTACCTTGAGCAATACACTTGTAGATGGCATTATTATCTATCCAAAGACATAAAAAGTAACAATTTTGGGTCCCCCTAGCAAAATTCGAAAAACTAAAAGTCTTCAAATCATTCCAGTGGGCCCATTAGCATGGCAACACAATATCTACCTCAAACATGTGAAACTGACGGAGATATGGTCAGGCTTATGGACATACAAACAGAGATCGACACTGTGTTTATTTTTGTAAATAATTCCACACTCCTCATCAGTACATGTCCATACTCACAGTTCTCACCTGAATCTTTGTTTAAGATCAGCAATTTTTGAACACAAAGCTGGAAAAACAGACATGACCAACATTATAACTTTGTACTACAGTAACATATGTACCAGGCTTGAGCAGTTATACACAGATAACAACCAGGCTAACATAGATCCTACCACTAGTATGAATAAGACTGTCTTCTGTATAAAGGGTTAAGTTCAATGTGTCTGTCATTCTTGGATTTGGGAACACTGCATTTCAACAAGTCACAATACATATTGTATTTAATAACCACGTCATTTGCATATTCGTTGTCAATTACACAATTTATTATTATCACGACAACATTTTGTATAACTGCAATATTCCTTCATACACAAAATATGTGAGAAATTGTATGGTTCTAAAGAACTTAACACCGACATGAAATATGACCAACTTTTGCATCTCAGACATCTTTCAAAAATTTTGAGTATGGGATTGAAATGGGTATTAACCCTTTAATCAAGTGAAGTGTAAGTATGGTTTTAACAAGATGCGTTTCATTGTTAATAGTCAGCCATGATGCAGCTGAGCTAGATATAGTTAGGTGTTTGTGTAATGTTAGGTTTATCGGGTTATGTATATATATTATGTCTACAAGCAGGTTAGGTGCATTGTAACAAGGCAACTAATTGGGGTGAACTTTTGAAATGCTTTTATGAGCAAATTGGACCTTTACCTTGACTGAAGTGACTTTTACCCCAAATATTCATTTCAAATGCATCTATAGTCTAAGGCAATATTTAGATGAAACAGGACACCAAGATGGTGAACATATGTTATAGTACATTATTGGCGTGAAATGTCCACATTTGGCAAAAAATTACCTTGAATGCGACCTTATCACGTGAACTCAACCTATAATAGACAAATTAACACAGGAAATGTATTAGCCATTCTCGAAAACCCCTAAAAAGTAGTCTCATTTATGGTTCTACTACTTTTCGTTCTCGAGCTATAGAGACCAGGAGATTGAGAGGAAATCAGATAGAAGTGTTTAAAATATTGAATGATTATGAACATATTGATAGAAATATTTTTTCTCAGTTAAGAAAGATAGGACCAGAGGACATGAAGTTACATTAGTAAAGGAGCAGTGTAAATTTGAGATAAGAAAGTTCTCATTCTCACAAATGACTGTAAATGAATGGAACAGATTATCTCTTGATTGTGTTGGTGCTAGTAGCGTGAATGTTTAAAAATAAAATTGACACATACCTTGAAAGGGCGGGATACACGTAGATAAAAAGTACTGGACTCTCGATAAGCCAAAAGGCTTCCATGTCCACCTGCCATCTAGAGTTAATTGTCTCTATGGCAATCTTGTTAAATCTTGATGATATTGAAAAGGGAGGGAGATTACCTCCTGATTATTAAGTTGTTTGAAAACCGACTCATGTACTAGATATACATATTACCAGAAAGGTGTTGTTCCAACCAACTGTGGGACATCTTGCAATGTTTCATAAAATCTAAAAATAATATAAACTATGAAAAATAATTTTTTGACAAACATAAATACTTCAAATTGATCATTGCAGAGATAAATAGATCAAAACAAATAAACATGTAATGTGATAACACATCTACAGATGTTTAAATTATAACAAAATTAAATAACAAGAATAAATCATGCCATGGTTGCTGATATAAAAGAAATATTTTTCTGCCAGAGTAAGACTTGAAGTTCTTCTGCAACTAAAACTTTTCATCCAATACAAAAACCAACAGGGATCAGATGAACACGGTGAAGCAAAGAGAAACTTCATTGTTAAGTATTGTATCCATAGTTTTTGAGCAAAGCAACCCGGAGTTTGTTGAAAATAGACCTTTGTACCCTGATACAGCCTATGCATGTCATTTAGATGACATTTCTATGTTCAATTTTAAATGTTCAATGATTTCACATGTTCAAGAGTCACATTCATAACAGTTATTATGATATGATATCAAAATCAAATATTGATGTGTTACTGGGTATCTATGACTTTTAATTGTGATTTCTTCGGCTAACATGGGTTTCGGTGTCGGATGGACATTTCATCAAATTATGGATGTAACAGTTTATTATTAAAAAAGGAAAGATAAACACCAAAGGAAGCTTTTCTACGAAATTTGTCTAGGAAACATGTGGATTATAGGGATGAAAATGCTGTTTTATATTTCAATATCTGATGATTCCATCCGACACTAAAACCATTTCGATCTGACACCAAAACAAATCACACCCTAGAAGAAAAGGGGTTAATCTGAAAAATATTAATTATCATGCCAGGTATATTTGGTACCTTCTCTGGTTCTTGAAGACAGTCTGTTTTTAGCATTCTCTTGTGTCACTTTGATGAAATAATGAATCAAACGCAACAAAGTGGGAATCTTGATTTTGATAAGAATCTGACACCTAAACTATTAAAAGGGATGTCAGGACAAAGGACGTTAATTCTGATAACTGGTTACTGGTGTTATAACGAGAGGTCCTCTAGCCCTATCTATCCCAACCAACAAACACCATTATCAAGAGTGTGAATAGTGGTATCAGACCATGAATTTATCAATTCCATCCGACACCATAACGGGCATTTTGAAACACACACGTGACTCAGTGTGCCGCGAGGATCAAGCTTTAATGTGTGCCTCGAACTTTAAAAGGTTGAGAAGTATATTGCATTAGCGCGAAAAACTGTTTCAAATTAATGTCACAACAAACATAATTTATACATGTATACTCTCGGAAACTGTCTTCTGTGTGTGAGTGTGTGTGTGTGTGTGTGTGTATAATCTGTCATACCCAATGACTGGAAGCTGCCAGACTTCTTCTTGTGGTTGTGTTCCATAATAAGAGTCCAAGCGAACTTCTTCTCTGACACTACGTCATCTTCATCAAACCCCTCAACATCACCAGTCGGACAAATCTGTCATGTAACAAAGTAGCACATACATTACATTGGCATAGGAACTTGGCACGTCGCTGTCGGTTCGGTCAGACATAATAACGGGGTGCATTTTATGCAGTGACATAAATTACGTCTTTGACTCTCACTCAATCACTCAATGCTGTCAGACATGACATTCGAAAATGAGAGGCAGAAGTGTGTTGTTAAAATATGTTCACAATAACATATCATTTTTGCTTGCCATCTCCTGAACTTTTCCGTGAGCTGTCAGACATGACAACGGAAGATGGGGAGAAGGGGGGTATTCTTGTTGACAATTTTAATGGATTACATTCTAATTTTGCTACATTTTATTACAAAAACACTGAATACCCAGGTATTTGGGGAAGTCAGACCCCCCTTTCTCAACCCTTAGCCCCCAACCTCCCCCCGGTTCCAATGCTGGTGCATTAGATACATGTCTACTACCCAGTATTGGTGAAAGACGATCTCATGCTTCTTCTCCATCCAAAAATGCATGCTACATAATGGGTTTACTGCAATTCGGACTACTAAAACTGCCCGTATAGCTTACCACATATGTCATGCATCTAGAGACACATCTAGATTAACAGGTGTTCAACAACTATTAATTGGCAGGGTCCATTTACGGACATTAATGCCAAGAGATGGGACTTTTAGAGAATGAGATCCCAGATCTCATGACATCCAGCCTCGTAACCCAGCAACGGCCCTTGGTCGGCTACACACAACAATTGTAAGAAGGCATGTCAGCATCTATAGTATATTGCATTCAAATGAGGGAAACAGTTCACTATTTTTTTCAGCTACACATCTTTGGCCAGTCACCTAAAGAATTTGTATGTTACTGTCAGGTCTTAGAGTTGGCATCATGCATCAAAATACCACAGCAATCGTTTGGGTCCCATTCACCCATTGTAGACAATACACAACATTTGGTTGTGTATAGCCAAGATAGGGAATAACCTTGACAACCGCACATCAAATATTAAGGGTAATGACATACGACTAACAGTCCTAATGACAGGTGTTTCCAACATTCCGTTTCCCTGCAGGTGACTTTTTACTTCCCCTGGCACAAACACCAGATACTGAGATAGAAGAAACCAACGGCTTATACTTCTACGTGGTTGATCGGCATAGTCCATAAGTCTGGATTTTAATGCCGATTTGTGTGTGTCAACAACTGTGCTGTGCCAGATGTGAAGGTGTTAAACAAGTATAAAGTGTGAGTAAACTTAAAGAATGAATGATGTGTAAATGAAAGCACAGACCATGGCTTAGCCTTAGAAGCATGAAACAAACCAGTCACGTACCTGAAGGCTTGGATAGTTGGGGCTACCAACACATTCACGGGGAGGGCATTCCACCAGACCTACGGCAGAAGACACTTTAATATGCCTGGGATGATGTTGAATGATGGAATTAACACTCAGACTCCGAGGTATCAAAGTTAGGCAAAACTCAAAATATAACGGCGAAATCGAGGTAGATACGGATTCTAGAATCTATACAATTACAAGTGCTCATATAGCCCAATAGTCATTACAGGTTCAGACACATATAATTCAAGACACTGTACAGTGTACTCCTAGATGTAATGCCTCTTCGTTCTCGCTATGCGCGCCATCTTCCGGGAGGCACAGACCGTCCATCCCGCTGTCACGACACGATCATCTTCTGACGTGGGTTCTGTCGAAGTTGTCATTTTCTTCTTTACGTTCCGTTTAATTTGCTTGCGCCTTACCGCGCTTTTTGGGAAACTTCTTTGTCATTATAAACGCACGTGTTCACTAGTACGGGAGAGACCACTGTTGCTGTTAGATTTCCCAATGTCAATGACAAATCATGGCGACCATGTTAACGTTTTGTCAGATTGTAAGAAAACTGCACCTGACAAAAGTCTGAAATTCATTCACAGCAACTGATATCATGGCATTGATATACTGATGAAATTTCGTCAAAATCAAATACCTCCAGCTCTTTTAAAACGCATTCATACACTGTGCCATCGATATTGACCAAAATAACCACATTTTTCTGCACCCACGTGAGCTATGTGGAAAAAATGGCAAAAAATCACTCCGCTAACTACACTCTTCCAGATAGGCGTCATTTCACTTCCAATACATTCTACCACAGAACCTGTTGATATGCCTGGTTTAGTGTACTCTGTTCACATAAAAAGGGTCTCAAATAAATTTGAAATATCACCACTTTCAAGGGTCTATGTTTTAACCCAACAGGAAGTCTAACAGTGGTCTCAACCCTAACAGAAATGGTGATTATGGAGAAACATGTCGGATTTAGCCTATTATAGTAATGATACATGCATATAATGCAGACTGCCAAAAATTAATGAAATCTGTACACCTAATAATTTGCTATCGACTTCAGAAGTCACCACTCTTGCTGGACAACACACACACAATAGCCAGTACTGTATGCATTTATCTTTTACCTAGTGCTTTTATTGACCCACACTGCCCATGATGCTTGCACAGATAAACTTCTGGCGCACCTTTTGAGATTGCTCAACATGTATTCTGTTAGAAAAGCATACAATGTCAGCCGTTATTCTTTAGTGAAATAAAAAAACAATTATGGTACTCTAAACCTATGTAAAATGCATATATTTCACTTTCAAATATAGACTATAGTGTCAAACCAAACAATGGAATTTATACTACCTAATCATGCAGCGTCACACTACGTTTATACCAATGTTTCTCGAACACCTTACGTATGACTATACTTCGTTTAAGAGTATCTTTAATAAACGTTTAAAATACCTGCCAATGTATATGAAATATTCTCCTTTGAATGGTGTATGTGTGACAACGTTTGCAGCAGTAATTCATCTGTCGAGTCTACCTGCAGAAACGACCGCACACAATCTCCTTCGCCCGCGCACGCACGCACGCTCGCACGCATGTACGTACGTATATGTAGCTAAACAAGTACGTCAGGCACACAGGCCTATACACTCGGAGTCGAGTCGAAAAGAGGTAATAGCTACTGAAGCCACAGCCGTGTAGCGATGTTCTCATGCGCAGCTGAGCGTAAAATGTCACCATTCCTACACCAACCGAACGTTGTAGCGTCAACAAAAAGAGGTGCACTAAAACTGCAACAAGATGAAGAAAAAACTCCGAATAGTATTTTCCATCGTTAATTTACATTACTGACCATCCTTTGTTAACACAGATTATTGAATATACTTCGTCAATTAATTTTGTCAATTAATAGGTGATATTTAAATTAGTCAGTTTCATAAAAAAGAGCATACTTTTCATTTGTTATATTTCTCGAAGAACCACTTTGGACCTTTTTGTCGAATTTTTACCGGGCCCGGACACAAATAATTCAATAGTTGGATTATATATATTACGAAAGCTAAATTAATTAGCATATCAGTGAACGCACCAGTATGTCGTAATGACTTGTTAGAGTCTGCACGAAATGAACGATAACGTCGATTTGAGGTACATTTTAAATGTCCTCCACTTGGAGACTGTTTTTTCTCCAGGTTGTTAACAGAGAACCTCATATGTCATGAAGACAGTATGAACGTCATGCTGTCTTCGCAGAACTCAAAGACAATTGAAGCAAAGACCACAGGCAGTGTTTGTGCTTCCAGGCAGGCGATTCAGTCTAACATAAGATAGAGATACTGTTTAACAAAGACCGGCAACGGGTGCTGTTGTATCCCGGCAGGCAGTGCCAGTATTTCCTTCAGCGTCCGCCTGATTGCACGGCGACATATATGCATGGGTTCAGTATATAGCTGAAATCTCACATGATAATCAGAGGTCCAGGTTTTGTGGCATGGTCGTCGATGAATCGTTCCCATTCTTAAAAAAACACAGTTGTTGACAAGCCATTTTTCACTGATGGCGGCGGGCGGTAAATGACAACGATTCTCATGGATAACGTAGGTGTTATGAATAATTATTTATTCTCCTCGTCTGATTATCACACTAACTATTTATTCCCGTCATCTGATTGGTTCCAACGCTTACGCTATGAAAAACGTCAACCATAACTAAGTCAAACCATAGCTAATTATAATAATGACATTAATACAGTGACGCGGGAACGAAATTCTTATTTTCGCCGCTGCCGATGTTCACATCTTCCTTCACCTTGTGGCTGTCTCGGTTGGCTCGATTATGACATCGGAAGCCGGGGAGGGGGGGGGGGCAGAACACTTACATTTCCACCCGCCACACACGTTCAATTTAATGGGGGGGGGGGCAGAAGTATGTCTGTCCCTGAGAAATTCCAGGGGGCAACTGACCCCTGCCCCCCCCCCGTTTCCGCGTCTGTGCATTAATATGTTATGACGTTTCACACTAACTATTTATTCCCGTTGCCTAATTAGTTCCAACGATTACGAACTCGACCTTAGTGTATAAGATGATTACTATAGGTAACTTGTTTACTTGGGTGGTAAGCTATAATAACGGTAGTATTTTGACATTGGGTAGTGTCTTGAGAGTATGTTGGGATAGTGTTTTCAACTTAACAGTAGTGTTTTGAAGGTACGCTCCTCGATGTAGATTATAAATAGTACTGGGCTGAGGCTGCCTTGTGGCACCTTGATGGGTGCCTATTTTTGTCACGAATGACTGACACTCATCCACCGATATCCGTGGTTAGTCTACGACATTTATGACCTAACTAGGGTCTTGTTGGAACAAATTGCAACAGAAACAAATCTTTCAGTTTTGAAAGCAACCATATATCCTAGATAATATATCAAAAGTATATAGCTCAACAAGTTAGGGAACATTGTCAAAATTACGCACGTTTATATTGGGGCCCCCTCAATAGGTTTTACCTGCGATTTGTGACGATTTTAATTTCGGGACAAAGATTGAGCAAGATGATGTTTCTGTAAACCTCAAGTAATCCAGATGCGTATATGTAAATACGCACAAATTATATTCAGAGGTCAAAACAACATACATCGACATTAAAATAGTTTAACATTGCATTAGGTTTTCAATTAAATCCTTATTGGTATCAAGATATGCACGAATTACTTGTCCCATTCGTCTCCTACATAACATGATTATGGTCAACGTAATTATAGGTATGTTACTCTCATGAGCATGTATCATACACGTAACATAACGCAAGTACATATAACAGGGAACATTGTGTATAATAATTGTAATGACCCCTTGATATAAGGTCTACATATAAATACACGAATCTAGCTGATAAGCTTAATTGAGGAAAAATTGACGTATTCTCTGCCATGTAATCTGCATTACCATATGAATATCCTTCTGTCATGAGCATTGACCGTATACGTAACATCACACAAATTAATTTTATCATTGCGCATAATAATGATAATGAACCCTTCCGTGGATTATATATCGCAGTACCCAGTCCTTTGGACTGCTCAAAGCGCTTGATCTTTTACTTCTGACAGTCTTGTTTAATCGAATACCATCGAGACTTATCTGGGAAGCCACTCTTCAGTTAATGCGCGAAAAGTATTAGTACACAAATATCCATCACTGTCTACGCCCAGGGAATCAGTCATATAGCTGAGAGAACTGGAGCAACATAGAATGAACGAACTTTCCCTGATTCGACACGGCGCCACAGGATTCGAAACTGAGTTCTCTCGATTGTTAGTCCACTGCGCTCCATAAAAAAAACTTAATTGAGATAAAATCGCTGTTTTACGTAGTCATTAATATCACATGTAACTGACGATCATTGTCGTAACTCTAGACTGTGTTTGAACACTCTGTGCCACGGAATGACGTGCAAGGTGCGAGTGATGTGTTTACAAAAAGTCTCATCATTCGAATTTCCAACTCATCAATGACGGTTGGAAGTATCTACATCAGCTTGTCTCGTCTGATGTATCAAATGCTCGGCTCATGTCTCTGCTAAGAATCTCGACTGCGAAGCGATATTTATGTGCCTTGGCACACAGCCACCGATACCTGAGCACTACGTCAACCGTACTTCGACTATGGAATCCACAATGCTCGTTCTGCTGGAAAGAGTCAACATTGTAAAGATTGGAACATTACAAATAATTATGTATGTCCATGAATTGCAGCAGACTGTGCCCACTCCCCCGCCAAAAGAAGGGTTTTGCTTACAGACACAAGCAACAGACGAGCTATTCACGAAGAATCGATCACACACCTGGGCAAACGATTCACGTGTCGTGCGCACATGTAACGCCATTTGGTATCGAAGAGAACCAACCTCGTCGTTCTTCCCGGTTTTAATTAGTGGACTGTACGTGGATTTCCCGCCGTCGAACACTACTTAATGGTACATAACCCGTTTCATACAGTACAACATTTAAAAAAATGCAAGGCTGTTACGCAACTGTCAAGCAGTGAACAAGAGAATCGTACAGAAAGCACACCCTAAGGATACGGACGGTTGTCAACGAATGTCACAAGCGTATTGGGTAATTCACTGTTGCGAATTACTTCATGTATATCCAAGGTTGTGACATGATGTCAATAGTTGTGTGTGTGCGCGCGCGCGCGCGAATGCGTGCTTGTGTGCACGAGTCTGCGCCTGTCTGCTCATATCGGTGCGCATCTCTGCATATCTGTATGTGTTTGTGCGTGCGCGTACCTGTGCGTGCAGGCGCGTGCCCGTGCGTGACGTGCGTGCCCGAGCATGCCTGTGCATGCTTGTGCGTGTCTGTACGTGCCTGTGATCAACTTACAGCAAACCAAAATTGTACCGAACACATCGACCGGAAAACAAATTTCATTTTAACTCCCGATGATGTAAAAGTAAAAAAGTAAAGGTAAGTTCTTATATAGCGCAGTATCCAGTCCTCAGGAGTGCTCAAAGCGCTTTACACTTTACTCTCTGGCAGACCTGCTCAATCGAACACCATCTTGACTTCTCTGGGAAGCATCCAGCCACGCTGCAATTAATGCGCGAAGACTATTCGTATACAAATATCCACCACTGTCTACAGCCAAGTACTCATTCATACAGCTGAGTGAACTGGTGCAACGTATAATGAAAGAACTTGCCCAAGGTTCGACACCGCCGCACAGGATTCGAACGCGGGATCTCTCGGTTGAAAGTCCGAAGCTCTAGCCACTGCACCACGGCGCTACAACAAAATGTCAAGAGGAGAATTTGGATGCTGTACTTGAATAACAAAAAATAATATCTTGTGAATACGGACAGTCATTCATATACACAATCGAATGGTTTACTCCGGTTCAGTTCATTTATAAAACCTAACTGAAACTAATTCTATGCGATGCGTCTCGGGCGATTTGTACCCCTGGTGGATGGTGAACAGTACCATTGCCACACACTGTGTTTGAGTTGACACAAACCCTTTGACATTTACTGTTGACAATGCTAATAGAATGTGTTTCAGGTTGGTGTGAACATTTTGTTGTTTTCATGTTTGTTCTATTAACAATGAAGCTGGCTTCTTGCGCTCCGTGAGTAGAGTAGTTTGAGGCATTTGACTTCCATGTAGGATTTCATGATGGAATATTGATTCTTGTTCAGTTCCAGCAGTTGTTTAAAATAACTGATGTTCTTACTGATGCAAAATTGGTGCTTAATAGAAAGGCGACGCTTTCATCTTTTTTGCATATAAAATTTGCTTGGACTCAGTTCGGAACATGCATATTTCTTTTCCATTGACGTATTTTGTTACCAATAAAATTGTAGGTTTTGAGAAAGATATGAATAATTAGCTTTTAAAAAAAAAAAATCAATTTTCGGACACATCCGATATGTTATTCATTTGACAATTGAAAGGTAATTTTCATTGTATGGAAATCTGTGTCACTGTTTCACATCTCTCACTTCATGACCAACGGTTCTGGCAGTGGGTAATGGAACGCCCATGTTATAAAGTATACCACATGTGTGGTCTCTTACGAAACAAACAGGCAAAGTAGGGTGAACAAGATTGCCCAATTTTAGAAACCGAAATAGGTTTAGAAGGACTCGAGCTCCTTTTGACAGTATGGCACGACGACTCGCACAGCTGTCGCCTGCGCCCCTCCCCCTATCAGTAATCATACCTATTAAAAGTAGGTCTAAACTTGAACAATTGATGTATTATTGTTTATTGTTAGTTCAACATGTACTTTATTCTAGTAATTTATCATTTGATCTCGTACTTTATTCTTAATTCTAGTTCTTATGTACCACGATAGATAGCCATAACGTTTTTTTTCTCAAAAAGAATGACCTTTTAGAGGGTAAGCAGGTCAGTGTTATGAAGCATTACAAACGGGTGGGGGTCTCAAAATAAAAATTTAGCGTAAACTATTATAAGGATGGAGCCAACCAATGTTACACGCACGAACGTTCACATGTCACATGGGATTATATTTTAACGTAACTAAAATACAGCCACTCCTGATTAGCATGTGATGTTGACATTATATTAAGGAAATATATGACTTTTCCGCGATTGAAATTGTCATGCGCCGAGAAATCTCGTATAGCTCTACGCCAACAAGCGCTCAGTTTTGATACTTCTGTTAGATGAGTGCAGCATTTGACAGTAGAGATAAAGCCAATTCTCCTGCAATTACACGTCAACGACTTTTCGCTCACGGACTTTTTTCATGGTTCGATACATCAGATCAGCACGTTGTTTCAATTACCACTGAACATTCTAAGCATAGCGTAAATGCGTCCTACAATCCTGATATGGTCGCTTGCCAACACGGAGTTATCCAATTTAGCTTCTATTACGTAACAAACCCTGCCGAGCGGGCGCTTCTGTCAATGCACCTGGAAATGTGTACACGCGTGACAGTTGTATGTTGACCGACCAGTGTTAAATAACCGCCAGTCCCAATGTGGAAGGAGCGCAGTTGCCACATTTGTGCAAAGCAAAATCGTTCTTCAGGTGAAGCAGTTCCAGTTGAACTAGGATTCGTGCGGATTATAACATCGCCAGGTAGTCGGACAAAACAGACGTCTGGCAGGTTTTGTATTTCGCGGATGGTTGGCACAGAACCACGCATTGTGGAAGGTTGGTTAGTAGATGTCGTGATATTTACATCAACACGCGCGAGATTAAGGACAAAGCATACACATAGTTATTCAGACGCACAGACAGACAGTCAGACAGAAACACATATACATACAGACAGCCAGACAGATTTATGCACACGCACTATATTGTGATGTCTATTGAACATCTTGCCAGTCTCAATACAGATATGCATACGCGTTTTCGATTAATTAGATTATTATGCAATTATCAAAGTATTAGAAATAAATGTTATTGTATCGTTACTTACCACACAATTACATGTAATAGTTGAAATATTTATTAACGAAATATACCACGGGGAGTAAACTGGCCATTGCCAACCGTGGCTACAGACGTAATCATTTATAATTATAAATATTTGTTCTCATTTCAACACTCCCCGTTTCCAATTCACCGTCATTACTGTACTACGCTGTACTGTACTGTACTTGAACCGTTGTTATGATACGTATGGCACTGGGCCACTGGATCGTTGTAGCATTTAAAGCACTTGATCAAGCATATAATGTGTATATGAAAAGCTATTATCTATAGCATTTATTGTCATGTTATTGCGTATACTTGCACGTTTGTTTTGCACACATGATAACAATTTCTTCACACAGTTGAATGAATGAATGAATGAATGAATTTATTTCAACAACATTGTATATATGCACGTTTGTTTTGCACACATGATAACAATTTCTTCACACAGTTGATCTCACAAACAATCAATCGGCGCCGACATTGTGTGCGCCATCTTGTGATTCACCTATTCTAATAACATGACTATATATGAATCTGCATAGATCAGAATACATGTAATAGCAATACTTGTTCCATGTTATTGCGATTATATACACGTATGTGTTGCACGCATGATAACAATGTCTTAACATTGTTGATCTAAAACAAACAATCGATCAATCGGCACTGACACTCTATCCGCCATCTTGGAATTGCTCACTTCCGTCATAGAGCATAGATCAGAATACATATAATAGATTAGTAATATTATTTACGCTGCGTATACATACGTTTACTGCATCATATCATGTAACATAACATATGACCAAAGTTTTAGTACCATTCTAAAGAATCAATAACTTCAATATGTGTAGATATGCAAGATTAATTAAAGTTGATGTTCACACCACAAATCCGCCGGTTTGTGTCTGGCAGGGTTTAAAAGCAGGTAAATGTTATATTTTAATTGCAGCTTGACGTGCTCAATATATAGGGTTATACCAAACCGGTTATGGGAAAGCCGGACGGCCTGGGATCCGGTATTTCTCTCCCCTGCAGGGTACTTCCACACGGTGTGGGTCAGCTGTGAGAGATAAGGCTGTGACACTACTCTCCAGGGTAGTGTTGTAAGAAGCTCCCGAAGCGAGATCCCGAGCCGATCATTGGTACAGTTAGCTCTGTATCATAGGCAGTACGACTCCAGTGTCTTCCACTTCCTGATTCTCTCTTTTGTCTTGCAAACATAAAATTAAATGTTACTGGGCCATTTTCAAGACCTGAAAAGTAACTGAATAACATTACATTAATGTTCCACATAGTGTTTGTCTACGCTTTGTTTTTCGAGGAATGGTGCCAAGCCACGAAAACAGCATTATTATAATTCACCTATTATGTGACATAAAAATGTTAATACCATACGTTTCTAGATATAATATGTAAGATTAATTAAATTCGAAGTTCACACCACAATTGGTGTATGTGTCTGCCAGGGTATAAAAGCATGTAAATTGTTTATACTGGTTGTGACTTGATGTGCGCCAACATTAATACGATTATATATTACGTGGTATGGATGACCACACCGGTTTGGAACGTCGGGGCCTAGGGGCCAATATAATTCTCCTTTGAGGTGTCACCACCAACCTGTAGTTGGTCAGCTGTGAGGGATCAGGCTGTGACAAATCTTCGAAAGACGCCGATGCGATGTCCCGAGCTTATACGTAGCACAGTTAGTTCTGTATTATAAGCACTATGGCACCAGTGTCTCCCCCTTCCAGATCTCTATTTTGTCTTGCTTGGTGCCATTCATGGTTTGTCTTATTATTATTATGAATGCTTCAATTAATATGTTAGTACACACAAAAAAATTAATATCTCTGAAAGCGGTATTAATATAATTAATTGATGTGATAGTTATGGACTTGCTACACATAATATAAATTTAAATAAATTATAACTAATCCTGTGGCTAATTCGTCCCTGTGTTCCTATATAGATTAAAATTGATGTTTTGATATATCACCTCATAATTATCCATGTATTTCGCTGACATATTGTGACCAGATATGATGCGAAAACACAGTTGTATCATCCACATTCTACAGTGTCTAGTTAAAATCACACAACACAAAAATATTAGCATCACGCTTGTGTGAGTATATTCGTTGACATATACGCTATCCATTTTTAAAGTGTTATTTGACATAAGGAAAACAGAACAACTAAAGATTATGTTTCATATTGGTAAATACTACAACATGTGCAAGTGTAACAGTCATTACTTACTCAGTCATTACTTACTTGGCTATTCCTACTAGGATAATTAATGTACCACATAGTGTTTGTCTACGTTTTGTTTTTCGAGGAATGGTGCCAAGCCCCGAAAGCAGCATTATTATAATTCATCTATCATGTGACATAAACATGTTAATACCATACTTTTCTAGATATAATATGTAAGATTAATTAAAGTCGAAGTTCACACCACAATTTCGCCTCTGTGTCTGCCAGGGTATAAAAGCAAGTAAATTTTCTATACTGGATGTGACTTGATGTGCGCCAACATTAATACGATTATATGTTACGTGGTATGGATGACCACACCGGTTTGGAACGACCGGGCCTAGGGGCCGATATAATTCTCCTTTGAGAACCTGTAGTTGGTCAGCTGTGAGGGGTCAGGCTTTGACAAATCTTCGAAAGACACCGATGCGTGTCCCGAACTTATTCTTATGTAAGCCCTGATTACTAATAAAAGTTCTAAATTGGCCTCAGTAATAATAAGGAAGAGCTTATTTTTATTACTGTATACGAAATATAAGCAGTTATTGTATGAAGATATCAGGAAAAGACAAGAGTAATTCAGAATAATAAAGTTTAATAACAATAAGAAAAGAATCGATGATTTAACGTATATCACACACTAATCTAATCTCAACTTTATACAAAACAAACTAAAGTTTCTAAAACCGATGAAATAATACCCTAGGAGAATAACCGTCAACAACAATAACCGGTACTCGGCAGGATGGCCCTACTTTCCTGACAGCCAAGCCATAATCTGCATAATACAAAATACATAATTATTACCTGGGTGTCAATCACTCAATAAACAATAAAATTACTGCTGTCAAAACATTATACAGGGCACCTGACAGATTGGCAACAATTAGTTTTCAGTATCTCTACCATTCACTGTACCGTGGAGAACAAACCAGCCAGAGCTACACATACTTATACACTAATTATTCAAACGATTATTCAGACATTAATGGCAGTGGATTACAACAACCATCAACAACCTACAGTGCAAACAACTTAGTTGTGAACTGTCACTGACTTGGCCAAAATAGTGTCACCATCTAGCGACTAACTGTGGACCGAACGTCCATCTCTGGAAAGTAGTTAGTGGCACCATCTAGCGACTAACTGTGGACCGAACATCCACACCACCACCAAATAAATGCAAATTAACCTGTGCTGTGCAAATATACATCTACGGGACAGATGTCATCCAAGTCCAACATTAGAGTTGGTCACCATAGATAAAGGTGTTCTCTAGAAACCTGGGTTCCGACCAAATAGTTAAATAAAATGCCTTGCATGATAATATCACCCACTATTCATGGTTTGGCGGGACGAACAACAAAACTACAGTGAAGCATTACAACAAACAAACAAAGTATCAAGACTGCCACTCATAAGACACAAAGTCCAAGAGAAATATCAAGATTCGGCGACATAGCAAATAGTGCAATATTTCACCAACCTGTATTTAGGTATACGCTTAAACAAACTAGATCACAACAATGACAGGCGATACACACCACGTGCGCTCGCGTCGTTCTGTCTGTTTACGTTCTCTATATGTATATAGGCACACCCCCTATGCGTATTATTCGCCCCCTATATAAATGCAATCGCTTACAATTTCGCCCGATAAATTTAAATATTACGGTTGTTTAGATCACCGTCACCGATATGGTGCACTGTAGTCACGTGGTCTGCGTTCGCTATCTGTCACAAACCTATTTGCCTCGTTTTAATTTGAAACAAATACCTTTGTTGCAAGTTTGTAGATGTCCTTTGCTTATTGTGTCCGATATATCTGACTAAAATGTATTTAATATGAGATCCAGCTATATAATCGTAATGAGACAGAAACTCAGATAGGGCAGAAACCGAGTAGGTGACTATAGTTTTTAGGGCCGTTCTAATGTTACTTAGAGTATAAAAGATTACCTGGGGATAGCTACAGATTGGATAGATATCAATGATTCAAGAGATCTGTTAGAATAAGAGGGTAAATATTGTTGTTTTTATCGTACCTAAAATTAATAATACTATAATTACCTTTTTTTTTATGCACATATTAGTCTCGCAATATTCAACCAAGTGGACAACGTTTGCCGCAAAGTCCGCCGAAACAACGCTGGGTTTGGTGGCATCCAACTGGTGGCTTGCGGTGATTTCTATCAATTGCCGCCAGTTCCTGATATGGGACATGGGGATGTTGGGGATTTTCCCTTCAGCTCTAAATTATTCCAGTCAATGCATCACGTGAATTTGACAACTGTCAAGCGACAGCACTGCGGAAGCTTCATATAAGCTATTGGCGAAGTGGCGACCGGTAACGTGAGTGCTTTGTTTTATTTGTATATCGTTGGAGCGCATTGGCTCCACTGAAGTATCACACTCTCAAAATAGATACATCCCGGGTTCTAATGTTATTCTGCCGTTTCGAACATTGAGCAAGTTCGTGTACTCTACGTTGCTCTACTTCAATGATGTCTATGAATGAGTACCTAGCTATAGACACTGGTGGATTTGTGTGTACGTTCACTTTTCGCGCATTAATTGCAGCGTGGCTGCATGCTTCCCCAGAAAAGTCGGGATAGTTTTCCATTGAACAGGTGTGGCAGGGAGTAAAGTGTACAGCATTGAGCACCCGTGAGGATTGGGCTATATATGAAGTGGCTTTGAAAAATACAATCGTCTCCATAACGTCTTATATATCAATATATTTTTTAATGCATCACTACATCGTTCGACCTTCAGTTGTGTAATAACTTATTCCGTGTATTTGCCAAACAGGTCAATGAGGCCACCGAACGTACACTGGCCTCGTTGTCACGGCCCGTACCAACACGTGGAGTTGTGCATCTATATGCAACAAACCTTGACGTCGACATGCACAATCACGACTGCCTCGAAGCAATGGAGGAAGAAATACACGTATATCACTCCAGAGATACCGGTATGTCGTGTATACAATAGTTACATGTACTTGCGCATTTGAACAGTGTTTGTGACCTTTACGTACAGTCACATGTTACAATCACATGTATGCTGTCGATAGTTAAAATACATGTAGCATAATGTATGTATATATAATTTATATGACCTTGGTGTTTGACCGGAAAACAGAACCCCACACCCCAACTCCATTATTGTGTATTCATTTCCTGTACAACCGAGTGTACGTGTTGTTTAATTGTATGACAATAGAATTGTTATTAATTTATTGCCGCAGGTGATGCTTCGTTCCTGCGACGGATGTTGACGCCGGTCGACTTATACCTGAAGGTTAATGCACCAGTGATTATAACTTGTAACGTTTCTAACCGCTTGGTGAACGGCATGCAAGCCGTAGTTATGCAAACATGCCCCGAATACGTTACAATAAGAACACAAGATGGGCGCATAGGAAAGTTACGCAAGGCGGCGTTTGTTAGCTACTCCCCAATAACACAGAAACTGGCTGCGACCCGGTATCAGATTCCTCTGAGGCTTGCATTCGCTATGACGATTCACAAGTGTCAAGGCAAGTAATTTCACCAGTAATAGTCATTACATGTTGTTTCTACATACACTCACTACACTATTTGTGTAACAGCTCCTGTGCCACGTGACAGCTGCGCACCTCCTGTATATCTTTCTCTCTGCATCTCCACATATATGATTTTCTCTCACGAGCACATGCACAGTGGTACGTCGACATTTCTCTATTTATTATGTATTATTTTACCCACATTTGCTAATGACGATGTAAGGATGTTGCAAAGAGATGCTATAGAAAACAGCACGTGGATACTTGACACCGAAATGGCATAACGTTGTAAGTCCTACAAACGTCGTAGTTGTTCCTGTAAGGTGCAGTTATAAAAATGCAACATTTATAATGTTTTCAAAGCTCTATAATACATGTTTATGTTTCATTCAGGCCTAACACTTCGACGCACCGTTGTGCACGCAGAGAAGGTATTTGCACCAGGCCAGCTAGGGGTTGCAATAAGCCGGGTGCGGGATCCTGCTGACCTTCAAATCATTGGCTTCATAAGGCAAGCGTGTCTGGCCCACAACAGTTGTGTTACTGATTTCTACGCACGCACGCCGCTTGCAGTGCAACAAGACGTAAGCTGTTGTCCGCATGCTATCGAAGGTTTGTGATTTTCCTTTCGATGTATTATTGAAAAGTTCAGGTTATTACATCATACAACGATTTGTAATGAAATGTCGTTTTATTGCAAACATGTCATACGAAAAATGTAACAGTATTGTAATGTTATACCTATATTAATCATATATATATATACACGTACATACATACACAACACTTATACAAGTTTAAATTTGATTCATACCTGTTTCCATACAATACTATCGTTACGTATGATTAATACTTGTCGTGTATTAATTCAGTTGAGAAAGTGACACTTGAACATCGTTTTGTGGAAGCTGCGACCACATTATTACACATAGCTGCGCTCACACCTGACTGTGGACAACTGCCAGTTGAGCATCCGGTTGTGGAGGCTGCGGTCACATCATTACTCTCAGATGCTTGCACAACGGACGGTGCAAACGACTATGTATCAGATACAGATAGCATCGATTACGATGAGTTACAACATGTTTGTAATAGTTGGAACATTTGACCCCTACTGTTATACACATGTATGAATATTCATATGTATGCAATTAATCGTTTGAATGTACTGTAATCATGGCTACAAAAATGTTGACGTGTTGCGAGTTAATACCACATTTTTTTATCAGCATTTAAAAAGACAGCAGTTGGCAGTTCATGTACGCTTACGTCAATTATTCACCATTGTCTTTCTTGGTTTCAGATGACGTTTCACATGCTCAGTTCGATGCAATACAACACATCTTACAAACAGTTAACACAACAATGTACTTACAACCAAAAACAACAGCATGCAGCATTTCAACAACTCGATAAAGACAAACTATACAATTACACTGACATTGTGTACACGCATTTCACACAGCTGCGCAAATCCCTCACCTCCAGAAGAAAAATCGAAACAAAACACCGAACAGAATTCATGAGATCCTGCAATGATTTCTTCAAGGTGTGTACATATTGAAATATGCATGTTTATAACATAAGAATAAACATTGCATAAGAAATATTGTACTTTTCCTATATTACTGTACATATTGCTGTAATGATTATATGTAAGTGTGTGTGTGTGTGTGTGTGTGTGTGTGTGTGTGTGTGTGTGTGTGTGTGTGTGTGTGTGTGTGTGTGTGTGTGTGTGTGTGTGTGTGTGTGTGTGTATATATATATACATATATATATATATATATATATATACATATACACAAATATTACGTACTCGCATTTCACACAGATTAGCAAATCTCTCACCCCCAGAAGAAAAATCTAGACAAAACACTTAACAGAATTCATGAGATCCTGCACTGATTTCTTCAGGGTGTGTATTGAAATATGGATGTTTATAACATAAGAATAAACATTGCATAAGAAATATTGTATTTTTTTCTATATTGCTGTAATAATTATGTGTAAGTGTATATAATTATTACGTAATGTACCAATGAAAGATATTTCCTGTTAAGGTTTGTGTGGGAACACACATGAAAACTCTCTGTGGAGCTACCATGACGTCATGGCAACACGCGGCTGCTGCGTACGTCCTCAACGAAATACGCGCGTACGTCATCTGTGACCACATACTACAAGACGACACTCCACAAGAGTCTGAGCCATCAACATCTACAGCGCCACCACCCAACCAAATGACAGATTCAGGGCTAGGTCAACTGAGGTACCTTGGTGGGAGATGTGTAGCTATGATGCAATATAAAACCGTGACCCGCCTCAGACGCCACATGCACGTAAACATTAATGTTTATAGGCATGAAAAAGCCAAACTGAATGTGTTGCGTCATCTAATCAGAGGGGAAGGACAGCTTCGAGCAACAACAACAATGCCTTCGTCGCTGAATGTCACAATGAGCAAACAGAACATCAACCGTTCGCTGCTCAACATAAGCGATGACGCACTACATTTCTTCATCACCCTGCACAATACTGTCCGCCGTCTGCAAGGACTGGACGCTTTAGCGGAACACGGGGCCAGTGTCCTCAATGAGGTTAAACATAAAATCCTTGCAGACGGTGACATTACAAAATCATTTTTTAAGTGCATGCCACATGGCGGCGATGTCGATATCATCAATATCATTTTTACAGAATGTGTTGGCCGTTACCTTGCCGTAAGTAACAATCAATTTCGCAAGGCATTGGTACACGATATGCGGAAAAAAAAACATCAGCACACAGACTAGAACTACAAAAGTCAGCAACATCCAAGAAGACCAAACGAATGGACAATTTATGCAACATGTGCGGAGGCCGCTACAGAACATGTAAGCATTACATGTACGCCGTCTTTAGTAATCGCATTCAGACATGTACTAATTATTTTATTAATCCATACATAACACTCACGTACATGTAGTATTGTGTACACGTATAACATACGGCTATTAATAATTGTGTAAATGCGATATGTCGGTATGGATATAAGCAACGTGACAATATTACTCAATATAGCAAAAAGTATTTCCTTGTAGTAATACTTCTCTTAATTTTTACGTAGCACAAACGTGGATACAGTGTAACACCTGTCAACGATGGCTGCACAGATCATGCAGCCAGCTGACTGCAGAAATGTGGTTAGAACACGCAAGCAAGGAAGACCTGCCGTTCGCATGCCCGAAGTGTGTTGACAGCGATTCAGAGTGAAGTGTACGTTAACATATGTTAAATGTATGGGCGTTAGAGGGAAATGCATGTGTTTATCACATTTATTGCATTTATATTTATGATCGTTTGCCTCGTTTATTCAAAGGTTGGTTGCAAGAAAAATTGTAAGGAACAGCTCCTTTTAAACCAGCATTTGATTTCTTTGACCTTTTCTTACTGCTTCTCCAAAGCAACACTGAATTAACGCCTTTGGAATATTGGAGGTATGTCGGATTGGTATTAGCGCTATGTTTTTGCGATCTTTGCTGTGAAAAAAAATTCTCCACTATGTCAATATTTAAACGTGATGCCAGATGTTTTACGTTTCTTCATAATTTCTCGCAAACTCGTGCAGCAAAACATAATGTCCTCCCTTGTTTCCTGGGACATGAGATAACTTTTTTTTAGGGGGGTGTCGACATTTGCACGGGCAAGGACTTCCTTTTCCCAGTTAAAAAAGAATTACATTGTTGTTTCTAGAGTACAGAATCTGCTGTCAGCTAGGTGAAGGACAGGAGAATCATTGTTTACGAAAGATATGAAATCACTAGTAATGGAAAGAAATGTCAAAGTACCGGTAAGACGTTTTCGTTGTCCTTCAACTAGACTGTCAGCGTAGTTCTTCATCAGGGACCACATGGCGCTGTTCAGGCATTCTTCTGCTAGGTGATTTCTCATTTTGGAGACAGTGGTAAGGAAAGTATGTTCTTTTGTTAATTTGTGGTGCAGACGGGTCATCTCTGGATTACACGTTATATCCCAGTTATAAGCAGAGCGCCAGTGGTCCCAGATGATTGGAAATCCTTGCCAGTGCAGGTGTCTAGTGCTTAAAGATGTAGTTCCACTATTAAAAACGTTATTACGTAAAAGTTTTATGATATGTTTAACGTCCATTCCTAAAACTATTGTTTCACCCAAAACTTGTAAGTTTTCAATTGTCATATTGACGTCCAGTGGTTTAAGTGGGTGAAACAACAGCTTCAGGAATGACCGGTTAGCGCTGGCGCCATCAAACAAGCAAAAATGAACATTAAAACCATAATCGAAGAGGTGGCTAATAGCTAATAATGTGTTGTTGTTATTTCCCTTACTTTCTTGTATACCGTGTAATTTTTCTAGGGCGTTGGATTCCCTTTCCAGGTCGACAACCCCCGACAGCCTTGTTTCGCCATCCCGAGAATCCATTTGGAGATCTTGCTGTATTGACATTTCATCAAAGATGAGTCCGCCATGTCTCCCACTAATAGGAACGTGTTTGTCACTTGCGGTTATGTCCATCCACTTGAAGACATCAGGCAGGAAACCTATGGACAGATTAATGTTTAAAGGGAATAAAAACATATATTGCTTGAATTCATGTTACATTACATCCTGCTATCTATTTCCACGTCCACCAAGCAAAAAAAATGAAAAAAATTCAATGAATTAGAAATTTCACATTTTATGCTGTACATCCGGACATTTTCGAATATGCATATTTTTGGCGCGCTTTTCGGGATGCCGAGATGTGACGTCACTTATGACTCAAACTCGCATCAGGCCGACCCTTTCCATGCATTCAGAGCATGTTTACAAGTATAGTTTTTGGGTCGAAACGAGCGTCAGAATGAGTTATTGTGCAATTTTCCGACGTAATACAAACACTAGTCATCATAGAGGAACAAGCAGTTATCTTACGGTTCCACATGAATCGAATTTTATTCAAAACAACGTATGCGAATGGGCTTACAAGTCGACTAAGTTTCGCCGAGCTTGGGCTCGTTTTCAGAATAATTATATCGAATGCAACCAACGGGAGATAATCTACATCAATAAACATACATAGCAAACATATAGTGTATCCAGCTACATAAAGTAACGTGTATAATCTCATAATATCACTGGAATATCGATATATGAAGGAGTTGTACAAGTTATCATAACAACTGAAATCAGTCAGCGAATTTCTGCCGGCCCTGGTAAACGCGTTGGTTCATTGGCGTTTGTTTTACAATCGGGCGACGCCGGTTCAATCCTGACAGCATGCAAATTATTGATTTTCTTTACACCTTGTTTGTTTATGTTTTCACGAAGTAATATAAACCAAATCATTTAGTATACTATGATGCACTGTTTAGAAATAATGTTTATTTTTGTAGTAATTATTTATTCGCCCCCAAAATGAAAATATGGTCATTATATAACGATGTTTCTAAATGTTATTTATCCAAACAAATATAATGTAATGGATATATAATTTATTAATTGTAAATATATTGTACAGTAATATATTGTAATTATATATGTGAAAAAGATTGTGATCTGTCTGGATAAATACAATTTAGAAACATCGTTATATATAATGACCATATTTTCATTTGTGGCGAATAAATAATTACTACAAAAATAAAAAAAATATTTACAAACAGTGCATCATAGTATACTAAATGATTTGGTTTATATTACTTCGTGAAAACATAAACAAAAAAGGTGTAAAGAAAATCAATAATTTGCATGCTGTCAGGATTGAACCGGCGTCGCCCGATTGTAAAACAAACGTCAATGAACCAAGTGAGCTATCAGGGCCGGCAGAAATTCGCTGACTGATTTCAGTTGTTATGATAACTTGTACAACTCCTCCTTCATACATCAATATTCTAGTGATATTATGAGATTTGACACGTTACTTTCTGTAGCTGGATACGATATATGTTTGCTATGTATGTATATTGGTGTACATTATCTCCCGTTGGTTGCATTCGATATAATTATTCTGCAAACGAGCCCAAGCTCGGCGAAACCTAGTCGACTTGTACTACAAGTTGTAGGCTCATTCGCATTCATTGTTTTGAATAAAATTGAATTCATGTGGAACCGTAAGATAACTGCTTGTTCCTCTATGATGACTAGTGTTTGTATTACATCGGATTATTGCATAAAAACTCATTCTGACGCTCGTTTCGACCCAACATTATCCATGTAAACATGCTCTGAATGCATAGAAAGGGTCGGCCTGCTGCGAGTGTGAGTCATGTGTGACGTTAAGATACCACGTGATCGCCTAGCTCATTAAAATTTTATTTTCCGCGGGAATCGCTACACAGACAGGTTTAAAATCGAATTTATGCTACAAATGTATTTTTCTGTATTTTTTTAATGTTCTCGAATGTTACATGCAATATTAAACTTTCTGTACACATGGAAAATGGATTTTAGCTAATGCCTTGTTTTTATTTCCTTTAATGTTATGGCCATTTGGTTTGCCTACATTGCCAGTGCGTTCGATATGAGTTTCACGTTTGTCATGATGGATTAACAGTTTACGAAAGCGGAAAGGGTTAACGTGTGGTGTAACAGTGGTCATATCAATGTGTCATCGCGGTAATTATAGAGGAGCAGGATATGAAATGACATCCCACGTAAATATGACCATTATAATGATATCATAACCATACATTGCTGTATATATATATGTATGTAAGCATTGTTTTTTTATGCCAAAACTTCATAGTGTAATGCACCCACCTGGTCGTTGATCAACGGAGTTCTTATAATAATAATGCTGGAGCAGTCTAACCGACGGAAGAAGTAACGCGCCAGTATCGGTCGCATCTGCATAGGCTGCGGGTGATCGGTTCCAAAGACCGAGGGCGAACTGGATCACAGATCGCTCCCATCGTCGTCCCTGTGGGGACACGGTGCTGTTTTTTACCATCGATGTTATCACATCAATGCACCCATCGCCGAAGTTAGGGGCTTGCCGTTGAAGGATTTCTTTAACGTCGACGTTACGCTATATACATAAAAGTACCGTATTGATGCACTGGTGGAATATTTGCAATCGTTAACGATAATTTATGTGTGATATTCATGATGTGTTATGAATGTTTTGCAACAGAATGTAATCGTGAAGTACTATTATGGATTTCATGACAGGAGATATTGCATGATGAAGCAACATTGCTGTCACCTAAGTACAGTCAAAAGATTTAATGTACAATTGACAGCAATATGTCATGAAATAAGGTATTATTCACCTGTGCTGTGTCAGCTTTGGACGTCGCGCGAACTCGGTCGTAATGCATGTGTCTGCAGAAATCGCAGAATGTTCCCTTGTTAAGAAGGGGCATCACAACAGGGCAGCGAACATGCTTCATGTATTGCACACCTTTGTGCACGCGCATGGTTGTTGATTTGCTTGTGAGTAGTGTGTCACTGCCAACCTGCACTCCGTCACAGAGTTGAATGACACTGAGGAATGTTGACAGTGCACAAATGACTTGTGCAGTGATGACATCGGGGAATCCCCATTGGTCTAATGGGACGATATCGTCCCTGATGTTCACTTTATAGATGTCACCATCTATAGTAAGAATACATGGTGTATTGTTCAAGTGTGACAGAACTTTACAGTACATGTTATTGCCGACAGGTGCCCAACCATTGCGCAAGAGGGCCTCTCCCAGGTCTTCTGTGGACGGCGCTGGTTGTCGCTTCGCTAAGCCAGTGTACACACCTGGGAAACACACAACATGTACTTATGAGTAGCAATTTATGTTTGTTGTGTGTATAGTATATGTATGCATCAGGGCGTTTTATATTTATTTTTCACTGGGGGGCAATGTCTTGAAAGGACACTTGTAATGGGTAAAAAGGGCAATTTACGCATACATTAATGATTATGTTCCTTAGGCATGTATGAAAGCTTAATATAAAGTATTATTATTTTAGTTGTGGAGTCCCAGTATATTGAACATCCAACCAGCTTAGTGTCTTTATCTCCTGTCAGATCCAGAGCTTTGTTCACCGCTTCAAGTAGTCCAGGGGCAACGTTCTTCTCTGGCGAAAGCATGACAACTGCTATTTGGAGTTTTTTTATTATACCCCAGTGCTAATTAAATCAAACACACTAAAACGAATAAAAAGTAAGCCCTACAAGGGGCTGGTTTGGGAGAATCGGGGGAAAGTTGGGCTGACTGGGGGGAATGAAAAAGCTGGGGGCAGAGTTCCCCCACTTTGTATGTTAAAAAACGCCCTGGTATGCATAGTATTCCATTGACCGATGTAAAGTGTAGAGAGGATAAATGGGGCACCATTTGTACGTAATTATTTCGTAATTATGCAACAAATGTTATTCAGTTACACCGATGTGTGTAACAACAAAATACTTTAACACATCGTGTATGTTGAGTTATGTTCAGTTTACGAATTACGGACTGTACGTTATATTTTATGAGAATTGCGTCATCACCACGAACAGTGATCATATCAAATGTGAATAAAGAACGTATAGTACGCTTTTGTGTGTATACTAGCGATGTTTCACCTATTAGTAGAAACGTGTACAGGTAGGCATAGGGAAATATTACACAGGTACTATAGAAAATACTTCACCTGTTGTAGTCTTTCGCATTCCATCGGGTCCTTTTGTTCTGTGTATCAAACGGCATAGTTTCACCTTTGGGAAAAGACGTCTAAGCAACATCTTAAAGAACTGAAATGAAACACATGTAATGTTAATGTATTATAAAATATATGTGTACCATTGCAAACAGGCCTGATAGTTATCACGTGTAAAACATTGTGGCAATTGTTATGTAGTGCTTCTCGTGTCAGAACAATCATACTAACATACGTCCATTCCCAGACACACACATACTGTACATCCATTATAGATACATTCATCTAAATACTTACCATTACGTGTCTGTCTTCTTCAGCTGCAGTGCTCAAATAATGGTTGATGACGTCCTCTGTTTTAATTTTTCCATCCTCCATGTAATTGTACAATAAACTACACAATAAACAAATTTGTAATAGTCTTTACATATGTTTTATTGGTTAAATAATGTTTTGTTAATAATTATACATTTTACATTGACACTTTGAAATACTACCTCAAACCAATGGGCCACTTGGAACGCTAGTAACAGTATAATACGTATCGCAACTGGGGGTTCAGTCACATTATTTACACGATAGGGTTGGCTGCATCACCTGTAGCACCCAATATCTTCGCAAGACGGTGCATTTTGTTATTGGACTTATTATTATCCCATGACGTGTGAAATCACTCACCAAAATGTCATCTCTTGTGGCGTCCTCATTGCAAGCAGGGGTCTTGTACAAAGACAAAATTGTAACGCGGACGACGCCGTCTTCTTATGTGACAACACACCTTCGCACGTTATTCAAGTATCTAACGCAGAGCGTCTCTTGGCGCGCGATCGCATTTATAAAGGGGTGAATATTACGTATAGGAGGTGTGCCGCGAGAGCTCGCGACCGCATTGGCTGCGTTCCGGGGTCATTTCCGGTATAGCTGTCAACCACAGTGAGTTGAAATGTGTGCGCGACTCATTAAAACACTTCTTTTTGTAATAAATACGAATCCGTTTGTTACGAAAAGTTGGCATTGTGACCACAATAGTTGGAACATTTATTTGTGATCTTCATAATCGGTGTTGGCGTCGCGACGGAGCAGTTCTGATGTTAAAAGGTGAGCGATTGGCTTGGGGTTACCGCAACAGTTGCACACACTTATATATATACATATAGAGAACGTAAACAGACAGAACGACGCGAGCGCACGTGATACACACGTATGGCGGAATCACTAAAAACATAGGGGCTGACCAACTGGAAACACGGGCTCTCCCGTGTCACGGTAAAAGTCTCGCATGGTAAATTTCCATGTAATGTGTTTTTGTTTTAAAACATACAAGTACATAAACTGATAAAGCCGGTCATAAGTTAAGATAAAATATAACAGGTCATACATGAAAGGCAAATTATAGCAATAGCCATGGCTGGTAAAATTTAAGACCAATTCACGTCACAAATCAGCGTAAAACCAGTGACAGCACCTAGTGCAACATAATAAAAATGACCTTGTTACACTTAGTACCGTTAGTTCTGTACAATAAGCAGTATGGCACCAGTGTCTCCCATTTCCTGATCTCTATTTTGTCTTGCTTGGTGCCATTCATGTTTTGTTTTATTATTATTATAAATGCTGCAATTAATATGTTAGTACACAACAATATTTTAATATATCTGAAAGCGGGATTAATATAATTAATTGATGTGATAGTTGTGGACTTGCTACACATAATATAAATTTAAATAAATTATAACTAATTTTGTGGCTACTTCGTACCTATACTCCTAGGTACATTAAAATTAATGTTTTGATATATCATCTCATAATTATGCAAGTATTTCGCTGACATATTGCGACCAGATATGATGCGAAAACATAGTTGTAGCATCCAAATTCTACAGTGTCTAGTTAAAATCACACAACACGAAAATATTAGCATATTGCTTGTGTGAGTATATTCGTTGACATATACGCTGTCCATTTTAAGGTGTCATTTGATATAAGGAAAATACAACAATTAAAGATAATGTTCCATATTGATAAATACTACAAGATGTGCCAGTGTAACATGTAACGGCCATTACATACTTGGCTGTTACTGCTAGGATACATGTGCACGTATTTTATGTCCCATTTTATGAACAAAATAGACACACTACGTGAGTGTTGGACAACCATTTTGACTGAGCGTGATTCCAGGGAAGAAATGTTCAAACAACAGTTGACAGCCTAGTACATAGAAAATTGGATTTATACGTTTGTTCGCATTTTGTCTATGTATTGTATTATACATTTTTGTCAGATGAAATACATGTATTAGTAACAAAATAAATTACACTTTTGACTGATTGCTAGGTGTTAAGTCCGTGTTGGAAAATAAATGAGCCAAGCCACGGAAAATGTTACCATTCCAAATTGTTGTGAACAAATTAAAATGTGTTCTAATACCCGTACTGATAACAACAACATAAAACATAAAGTAGTATTCTTAAAATCATAGTAATACGGTTGATACGAGTATATGTACACAATATATATATATATATGCATATTGGGGGTTTTATGTTATAAGAGTAACAATTTGAGAAAAAAACCATCATCATTAACACAGTAGATATGATGTCCGTCACTCACTTTTAACAAAAACGGCTGTGACTATCAATACAATTATTTGTTATCATGATGAAAGCTCACAAGCAGATGAATTCATCATGGACTAAGAGATAAACGTTCATTAGTTTGTTCGTAATTAAACAATAATATATTATGTATGACATAAGGTGAACGTCCGTCACAATATCAGTCGGAGTTATAACATCTATGAATACCTACAATTGTGATGCACATGTGTGTCTTTGTAGACGAAAATTGTAGACACTGTGCAACTTATGTATAATTTTTATAATAATGTGCATCTACCAAACATTAATAATAAAATCATACTTACCACAAGGATTAGGAAAACCTTCATATATCTACGCACCATTGAGTTGAACTGATCATGTCGGTACGTTATGATGCTAAAAAAAACTCGTGCAATAATAATATTAACTCACTAAATATGAAGGCGTATGTAAATATGCACATGGAAGTGATCACAACAGCTTTCGTGACGGACATCACTGCTAATTGTGCACGTGGCAGAAATAATGCAATGCTTGCATGTACAGTACAACTAAACAAAAACACATCAAATCAATATTAAACCACATTGCATGTGAGACACTAGGGATACACTAATCTATACAGGTAGTAATGTCAATTTTTATTTTAATATGACTAAGCTGAGGGAAATCTGAACATGATGTCCGTCACGAAATTTGCATTAAAACAGGGACAGGATGTTTGAACACAAATATATGCCATTTAAAGATAACCAATTATAATATTGAAAATATATATGTGTTTCTGAGGTTACAGTTAGCCTGAAATTAGAAGTATATAGTAATATGTCTTAAAATAAAGACCATGAGACAACAGGAAGGTGGTGAATTTGAAATGGGAACATTTTCCATGGCCTGACCCAAATACTTTGTGTCAGTTGTTTGTCTAGCCATTTCGTTGAGTTGTGCAGTTTATGGCAAAGATGTCCCAGTGTCGTGTGTGGCAGGTTCAAATCTTGCCTGTGTTATGTATCCAAACACAACAGGTTGTGCACATACACTGGTTCCATTCAATAACTTGAGCCGCATTTTATAACATCACCGAATTGCATGGATATTTTATTTTTACCTATACTGGAAACTGTAGACGAAATTAGCATGACATTTTAAATTATTATATACAAACATAATCATTCCTATGCTCTTGCATAACCCAATTCCCAATAGATAGTGATATACATACGTATTTACGATATACTGTTCTATTCTACACGGTCTTTCAACAACGTGTGAAAACCTGTGCTGTATTGAGTAGTGAACCATGCTCATCCACAGGACGCCACAGTGAATTCATTATATAGGAACCAGTGGGTCCAATGATACAGTATATACACTGTCTACACTGTCTGCTCGGCGTCTCTCACACGCCTGACTGGTAAGCAACTCCGGCCGCTGGGAGCAGGATCCAGTGTGTTACAGGTAGAAATCATCTCCACTGTGTGCGGTCTTTTACTTCCCCTAGCAAAGACACCAGATGGAAGGGACCAACGGCTTTTAGTGACTCTTCCAAAAGACACAGGCAATGTAATAATAATACATAAGACAACATTTTAAATGGATGTATCGTGGACACACTTCGTTGGTACATATTCGTTAAGCGATGAGTCTAGCAAATGTCAAGCCACTGAGACACTACGAGTCGCCTCCTTCTGTCTGAGCCCCTAGCCTAGCCAGATCACAGATCAGTACACTTAATGTACCCTACATCAATGCATATTTTATTTGTTCATCTTAAAGCACCTTATCAGCTGTAGACGAGGATGAACACTTCTGCCAGCGTTGGGTGTATGCAAGGGAAGAGCGGCTCTCACTTTGAATACATCTGACGTAACGTTCGCTCTACACATGTAGTTTTCATAGCGTCGTACAGTGACGGCATCTTCAGGCTGGTTGAAATAGTGGTGCGGATCCTTGAAGGCGGCCTCGGTAAACTTCACCACGGAACTAATGAACCGCATGGAAGGTACTCACGATAACAGTAGCATATTTCGGAGAATTCGACAGATATCACCTTTTTGCTCCTATGTGCATGTAGATGGTACAACCATAGCCCTACTATTCCGCTGTTAAACACCTTGATCAAAACCACGTTCCCAGGTTTCATCAACATAATGCGACATCAACTTAATACTAATGGTGATGTTTATAATTATTATATCATTGAAACCGTCTTTTTAACAAATGATGGAGTTCTCTCCTAACCTGTTGTTGAGATCCAGTTGTTCTACTCGCAGAGCGGCACCTCGAGGTCGAGGCGATGGTAGACGAAACGCCGCGAGACGGCGCTAGTACATGACCACGTCTGTCGGTTGCCGTTGGTGAAGACGATACACAGCGAGAAATTGGTACCGGCGATCTACGATATACACACGCCCGCTTGTAACATTTAACAAGATTTAACAAGATTGCCATCCAGACAATTAACTCTAGATGGCAGGTGGACAATGAAGCCTTTTGGCTTATCGAGAGTCCAATACTTTTTATTTACGTGTATACCGCACTTTAAGGTATGTGTTGATTTAATTCTTCAACATATTCACGTTACTAGCACCAACACAATCAGGAGATAATATGTTCCATTCATTTACAGTCCTTTGTGAGAATGAGACCTTTCTTATATCTAATCTAAACTGCAATGTAACTTCACGTCCTCTGGTCCTTCTATATTTCTTAACTGAGAAAAACATATTTCTATCAATATTTTCATAACCATTCAATATTTTAAACACTTCTATCTGATCTCGTCTCAATCTCCTGGTCCCTAGTGTTGTTAAACCACATTTTTAGGCGTATTTCGTAACTGAGATCCCTCAGTTTTTGTATCATTTTAGTTGCTCTCCTTTGTACTCTTTCTGGCATATATATGTCCTACCTGCGACATGGCCTCCACGCTTGAATACAATATTCTAAATGAGGCCTAACTATTTTTTGTACAGCGGTAATTGCTACTCTAACAATAGCTGTAACAACACAAAGGTGTACATGCTGCACTAATAGTATTCATTATAATAATGCTAATGCTAGTAATATGCCTGCCAAACGTCCCGGAATTTCGGGGAGTCTCCTTGATTTTGAGTGTATTTCCCGGTCTCCCGGAATACAGGCAAATATCCCGAGCTTTCGCTTAAAATCTCCAACTGCATCACCTCCTGTCTTCGAGACAGCGAACCGGTGAATTTGCGACGAGAAGTCTCCAACACCCCTCGTCTTCCAGTGTAAGAGTCCGACGCAGCTGGACAGGGGAGAGAAGCGTGCTAAACTGATGATGAATCTCCCGGAATAAAAAAAGTTGGCAGGTGTGTAACAATGCTACTACTAATAATAATACCAAAACATAATATAAAATACTTTACTTGTAAAGAAAGCACTACATTGACCTTCTGCAATAATAATTTTTCATAATTGTCACTGTCAACATTTGCCCTGTCATTTCCGTAAGTGTTACTACATGACAGTCGATCCGAGCAAAACCCCAGTGGGTCGTTTCAATAACATTAGCCTGATTTTGTTCTTTTAAATTGACTTCGCGTCTTCAGGGTGATCTTGTCTACTGAAAACTGTCAAATGTCAACACCAGAACGCGCCGGTTTATTTTTGTCAGTGTCTCACAAACAAACAGAAATTTTGAAATACCTCCTTAAACTTAACAACGCATTTTGTTAAATGTTTTATTTTCCTTATGAGCCCATTTTCTTAGTGAATCGGTCCCCGGATCACAAGAAACCACGTTTGACCACTCGGGTGTAGACAGGCCGGTCTCCTGGTGTACCATGACCGGCGACGTCAGGTTGCCGTCATGACGCGGGTCTCCGCCGTTCGTGACGAGTTCGCATAAAAAATGGTATCGCCAGTAGTATAGAGGAGCTGTACGGTATCCAAACCCTACTTATAAAAAACGTTTTAATGACCACTAAACGTTTTCGGGAACCTACTTATAAAAAAAGATCAAAGGCTTTTTTGACACTAATCGTTTTCGGGAACCTACTTATAAAAAACGTGATGGATTACACCCTTTGACACTAATCGTTTTCGGGCACCTACTTATAAAAAACGTGATTGATTACCCCGAGGTGCCACCTAGCGGTGAGTGCAGAGACCCTTTTAGTTAGGATGCATGCATGCGTACATACAACTGTTTAAATGGTAAAATAAAATGAGAACCATGCATGCGTAAAATAAAATGAGAACCATGCATGCATGCATGCATGCGTACTTACAACTGTTTAAATGGTAAAATAAAATGAGTACCATGCATGCACGTACGCATGCATGCATGCGTACTTACAACTGTTTAAATGGTAAAATAAAATGAGAACCATGTATGTATGCATGTATGCATTGATGCATGCGTAAAAGCAGACTTACCGCTGTGTTGGCTTATAAGGGGACGTTGTTGTTGTATCCATTGATGAAAGTGTGGAACGATGAAATCTAGCGTCGATTGCGCGTGAGTTCATAAGTGTGTATGAAATATGCAATGCGCGCACCGTCAAACAGCGGCGGCGCATGACACTACGGCTTATCGTGATCGGAATGTGAACGGAGAACAATGGATTTTTAAAAACAATAAACGAAAAGCTGAAAGCATGAAAATAAACGTTGTATTCGATTAGTGTGGGGTCAGGAAACGTGTGGTGCAATGATATTAGAGAAATTCGATGTAAATAGACATTTCTCGATGAATGTACTAACGTGACCGGTAACTTTTTTCCTAAAACAAATTCCTCGGTAGACTAGGCAGTATGTGTTAAGTGCGCATGCGCGTAATTTTGAAATCTGTTGCGCGTGACTTATCGCGATTGGAATGTGAACGGAGAACAATGGATTTTCAAAAACAATAAACGAAAAGTTGAAAGCATGAAAATAAACGTTGTATACGAGCAGTGTGGGGTAGGGAATTATGCGGTAAAGTGATATTAGAGAAATTCGATGTAAAGAGAGATTTAACGATGAATGTACTGGCGTGACCGCAAACTTTTTTCCGAAAACAAATGCCTGGGATGTGTTAAGTATGCATGCGCGTAATTGAGTAAGATAACGGTATTAGTGTTAAGTGCGCATGCGCGTTATGTTGTAGACAATGGCATTTCAAAAACAATAAACGATCAGTTAAAAGCATGAAAGTAACCGTTGTACACGATGAGTTTGGGCTCTGGAATCGAGTGGTGTGACGATATTAGAGAAATTCGATGTAAAAGTCACATTTGACGATGGATGTACTGACGTGACCGCTAACTTTTTTCCTAAAACAAATTCCTCAGTATCAGCGTCGTTTGCGTAAGTGCGCATGCGCGAGATTTTGTAAGATAACTGTAGACTGTTAAGTGCGCATGCGCGTTAGTTTGAAAAGTATAAAACGGTTGAGAAAATGCTATGTTGTATGTCGCCGGAGTTCTAACGTGTATTGTTTCTACAGCAGCAGCAGCAAGCAGAAGACGTTCTTCCGCGGAAACATGGCAGATGAGATTCCACCAAAAAAGATCAAGGCACCACGCAAGCAGTCACTGAAGGCGGCCAGCGGTCAACAGCAGCAACACCAAGCGGTGTCAACGGGAGCGGTACCTGTTAAGCGGCCCGTGGTGCTCATTGCGCCACCGCTTAAGCGAAGCGCCGAAATGGCGTTGGGCACCGTCGAGATGGCTGAGGGGCAGCCACCCCTGACGCGGAGCGCGTCACTCGAGCGCGAATGTGAGTCGACGGCATCGACGCGCGCCACATTGGTGAGTCTGAGGCACCTGAAGTGTGGTGACAACGGTGTGTATAAACTTCTGTTGCCCGTTATGATCGACGCTGTGTCGTACAAAGAGGTTGGTGCCTATTTGGGATGTTCCCGTTGTCGCCGGAAATTGCAGAAAAGCAAAGGCGGGGAACTGATATGCCGAACGCACGGTGGAGTGTTGGTGCCGAAATATTACTTCGCGTTGCGTGTTATGGTGAAGGACGGCGAGGAGGAGGAAGACGAGTGTTGGCTTACTTTGTTTGACAGCCAAATGTCTAATCTCGTCGAGTAGACGGCCGAGTACTTGGTGGAGTTGAGCGAGGAGGAACTTCGCGATACTGTGCTGGAGTTAACCGGCACGAAAGTGGAGATCAGTGTGCGTAAGACGACTTGGAACGGGGAGCCCTCGTATACCGTGCACACACTGAAGAGATACAACGACGACGACGACGACGACAACTAATGTGTTGTGTTGTGTTGTTTGTAGGAAGGATGGCCGATACTGGTAGATTTGTTGACACACGCGAACGTGCAACAACGAATGAGAGAGCGTCGTAGTCGTGAAATAACCGAGGAGGCCGCGCAACTATTAATCGAGACGGCTGAGAATTACATAAGGGCGTTTTGGCTAGCTTACGAAGTGAACTTATTTTGTAGTATTATTCCGTAACTAACAGTTGTGCTTATATGCTGTAGGAAGTGCGCGTGCGAGGTACGAGGAGGTTGCCACGTTCGTAAGAACGTTGTTGGAACGCGAAGTGGAGGGGTCGATAAAGAGGGAGGCGGAGGAGCAGGCCAAGAAGGAAGGTCAAAAGCAGGCGGACTAATCATAATAATGTGTTTGTAGGAGACGCTGCTGCAACACACCAGGCGTGAATGTATGTGCGACTTCCTACACGCGTTGCTGACGGTGATTCGTAAAGAGTAGAACATGCTTTTTGCTGTAGGGTGGAAGCGGAGTGCGTGACGCCAACGTATTGGACGCCATCATCGAGGAGGCGCTCGGTTTATCGGATGTGCGCCGAGCGCGTCCACCGACGTATAACGAAAGCCTGTACGCGCCGCTGGGGACGATGGGGCCGACGTGCGCTCCGTGTTGGAGCCTATCGGAGGAGGTGGCGTCGCAACGTCAAATCGTCGTGCCGAGCAGGGCCCAGTTGGTCTGCCGTTATGAGCAGCTCGCAATGGCCCTCCTCGCCGAGACCCTCGGTGAGATGATACTGGAGCGGGCGCGCGATAATTGCGGCGTATGTGAGCCCAATGAGGGCTGCCCATATGTTCACCTGCCCGGCTATCGTGCGGGACGGCCGAATCGTGTGTACATACAGCGTTTCGACAACACGGGATGTATCGTAACGCGATTCTTCAACGCCGTGTTGGAAACGTTTCTGCGTCGGTCACTTATCCCGTGCTTCACGCGTGTTGTGCAAATATTGCACGGTACTACGCTGGCGTCTGGACAGCAGCCACAAACGGGTCGTGCGGGACAGTTGTATTTGGTGCAGTTTGTGTCGGACTGGCTTCTAGGAACGAACTGGCGTGACTACATGGAACGTGTTCAGCTGGAGTCGGCCGTCCATACGTACTTGCAGCGCAGGAGTGGACTCGAATAAAGAACGAACAATCGAATAAAGAACACTGCTTGGTTGGCTAATATTTGCTTGCTATTGTAACAAAGGCGTTGAACGCTGTTTTTGAATGTTGTAAGCTACTGAATAAAACGTTCAAAATGTACTTTCTGTTTCCGAGTTACATTACCCAAAACAGTCCGAGTCACCGCTAGGGACCACTATCTCGCTAGGGTTACCCACATTACCTAAAACATTCCGAGTTAGTTATAAAAATTACCGCTAGTCCGCAACCACCACTTGTTACCGCAAAAACATTACCGCAAACACATTCCTTCCACTATCGTTCCGAGTTACCCGCATTACCTAAAACCACATTCCCCCGCTAGGGTGCACTTACCACCACCAACACCACAGCCACGACTGTTATAAGTAGCGGTGCTCGAAAAAATAGCAGCACTGTAGAGAATGCCACCACCACCACCACATTCTTCGCCGCCCCCTACTAGATGGCAATGTCCGAAATGTGGAGGTTATTTCGCGAAACAGTCGACGTTAGAGCAACACGCGAAGAGTTCGAAAAGATGCGGCAACGATGCGCTATGCGTAAAACGTCGAGAGTGCCCAAAATGTGGCGTAACGTACACTACGCGCACCGCTATGCTACGACACTTGAAGCTGCGGTGTGGCCGTCAGACGGCGCCACCTCCTGGTAGTAGTAGTAATGAACCAGTGGCGGAGGCGGCGTCACCCGACGATCTACAGCGTGTCGTGGACGAGCACCGGCGTAGCATAGAGACGTCGGTAGCGCGCGGTGCCGTACAGTCCCGTTAAAACTATCGCATGACCGCCTGTTCGAGTACGCGGGTGCTCGAACCGCGTCTGAGGGAAATGTTTCGCGAACAAAAGAATGCGTTTAAAATTAACGTAAGATACGGTTTCGTATCACGCCACAAGGTGTCGGATCGGTACCGATATTTTCATTCTTTCTGTAACTGTTGCGGTCGTCTCGTCGAAACGCCCGCCCTATTTACCGATAGCCGTTCGTTCGAACGATTCCTCGACGCCGTGCGCACGACCGACGTACTGCAGTACGCCATCGCGCAGCGTCCCGACTCGGGGTGGATCGTCGAGCGCGTAACGAACGCCACCTACTTCGTGAACGCCATCATCGCCAATCCTATCGGCTGCGTTGCGTAACGCTCCCCGCCTTCGTGCGCCTCAACAGAACCATCGTGTCGTTGACGAAAGATTATCGAGGCACATCCTACGACGATCATCTATGTCTCTTCCGATGCATCGGTCTCCACCTGCAAGGTCACAGACGAGGAGAAAGTGGCCGCCACATCGATACGAACCGTTTAACGAAAGTCGCTAAACGACTGCACGCGCAGTATTGTCGCGTCACGCGCACGACGGCCTCGAACGGTGTCCGCCTGAACGAACTGGATCGCGTGGAGACGGTTTTCGGCATCAACGTCGCCGTCTATCGACTGACGAATGACGTCGCCGAACTAGTCCGTCGGTCGCGCGAAGCGCACCTCACGACCCTGAACGTAAACCTGTACGAGACGCACTTCTCGTACATAAGCGACCCGCGCGCGTACACGAAAACGTACAAGTGCGGAAAATGTGGCAACGCCCTCTGGCGGAGCGCGTGGACGTTACGACGTCACTAAGCGAAGTGCGAAGGTGGCGTTCGTCACGTGTTCCCCGGCGGTATCTACCAGTCGTAGCCGTCCGTATTTCAGCGGCTCGACGACGAAGGCGTCGACGTCGGCGACGTCGACCTGTGCTACTACCCGTACCGCGCGACGTTCGATTTTGAATGCTATTTCGCCGATAACGATCTGCCGACGTCTCCTACAAATGCCGGTGGATAGCGCGACACGAACAGCTCAGCGTGAGCGTCGCGTCGAACGTGCCCGGTCACGAAGCGGCGCGGTGTTACGTCACGACCGGTATTCGTCCGAACTCGCGCGTCGCCTCATCGACGACCTGGAAGCCGTGAGTGCGGCGGCGTGCGCGATTCTACGCCCCCGCTACGACGCGACCTTCGAGGCGCTCGACGCGCTCGACGCCGACTGGCGGTGACGGTGCAACAACGACGACGACGACGACGCGTCACCGTACACCGCACTTGCCGACCGCCTGTGGACGCACCTTCGTCAAATGCCCGTACTGGGATTTAATTCGGGTAAGTACGATATCAATGTCGTAAAGAAGTATTTGACCCCCCTGCTCATAACCGGCGACGCGCAGAACACGTCATCGGCGTTTACCATTAAACGTCAGAACAATTACATGTGCCTGTCGACGACAACGTTGAAGTTCCTCGACATAACGAATTACCTCGCGCCCGGCGTTAGCTACGATCGCTTTCTGAAAGCGTACGGTTGCTCGGCAACGAAGGGGTACTTTCCGTACGAACATATCGACGCGTTGACGCATCTGGACGAAACCGCCCTGCCGCCGCGCGAAGCTTTCTACAGCCACCTGGAACGCGAGGGAATCTCCGCGGAGGCGTACGATATTTGCGCGACGGCGTGGCGTGACGAGGGCATCAAGACGATGCGCGATTTTTTGATTTGGTATAACACTCGAGACGTGGCGCCGTTTCTCGAGGCCTTCTTCTATCGGCGCCGACGTATCGACATGTTCAAGGACGTCATCAGCGTACCGGGGTTGACGTTGTTGTACCTGTTCAACGAACTGCCGATGTCGATCCATTTCTCGCTGTTCAACGAGCCGAAGAAAGATCTGCACCGTCTGATGCAGTCGCAGATCGTCGGCGGCCCGTCGATCATCTTCGCGCGCCACCACGAGGCCGGCGTGACGGCGATTCGAGGCGGCGGACGGCGATTCGAGGCGGCGACGCGCCGTGTCGTTCGATAGTCGGTTTCGACGCAAACGGCCTCTATCTGTGGGCAATAATGCAGGAGATGCCGACGGGCTGGTACACGCGCCGGCGCGCGGAGAACGCCTTTCGAGCGGAACGCGAGCACCGCTACGGCCGTATGGCCGTGGAGTGGTTGACGTGGGTGGAGGCGCAAACCGGCGCGCGTATACGTCACCAGTTGAACGGACGCGAGAAGCGCATCGGAAAGCACCGAGTCGACGGCTGGTGTGCCGCCACGCGAACGGCGTATCAATTTCACGGCTGCTATTTTCACGGCTGCCCGACGTGCCAGGCGCACGTGACGACGAACGCCGTCAACGGTCAACCGATGACGACACTGTACGCCGCGACGATCGCCGTGACCACCTACCTGCGCCGTTTCGTCGACGACGTCGTCGAAATGTGGGAGTGCCAGCGGCGCGCCGTGCGACCGCCCGCGGCGCCGACGCCGCCCGACGCGTCACGATGGCAACCACCGACCACGCCCATTACGCGCTCGACGATACTGGAGGCGGTGCGCGACGGCTCTGTGTTCGTCCTCGTGCAGTGCGATATCGCCGTGCCGGAAGCGCTGCGCGACAAGTTCGCCGAAATGCAGCCCGTGTTCGAGAACGTCGATATCGTGCGCGACGATCTCAGCCCGTTCATGCGCGACTACGCCGAGTCGCACGATCTCCTCACCCGACCTCAACGGACGCTCGTCTGTAGCTACTTCGGCGCCGAGATCGTGCTCGCGACGCCCCTCCTACGCTGGTATCTGGCGCACGGTCTCGTCGTCGAGCGCGTCTACCAGGTCATCGAGTACGCGCCGATCGCGTGCTTTCGCCGCTTCGCAGACACGTTCTCGGCGGCGCGACGCGAGGGCGACATCGATCCCGACAAATCGATCATCGCCGATACCTTTAAACTTCTCGGCAACAGTTCCTACGGGAAAACGATTACGCGCGTCGATCGGCACCGGGAAATCAAGTACGCCACGCCGGTCGGCGCCTCGATGCTCGTCAACAACCGTCGCTTCCGGCAACTCGACGTCGTCGTCGACGACGCTCTGTACGAGGTGGCGCTGAATAAGCGCAAAGTCGTCTACGGCCTGCCGATACATATCGGCTATTTCATCTTGCAGTACGCAAAATTGAGGATGCTCGAATTTAATTTCGATTTCGTCGACGCCTACATCCACCGTCCGCTCTACCAGTACTGCGCTATGGACACGGAATCGGCGTACATCGCCCTCGCCGGACGTGACGTCGACGCGCTCGTGCCGGAAGAACGTCGCGAACACTACTTCCGGAATCGATCTCTCTGGTTTCCGGCCGAATGCTGCGACGCGCACGTGGACGCGTACGTACGACGGCGAGTCGCCTGACTAGCGTGGGCGGCGGAGGACTGCTGCGCACGTCGACGCCTGTTCGATCGTCGAACGCCGGGTCTCTTCAAAGAAGAATGGCGCGGCGACGGAATCGTGGTGCTGTGCAGCAAGACCTACTACTGCTTCGGCGGCGACAACGGCCCGAAGTACTGCACGAAGGGACTGAGCAAGCGTCAGAACGACATCGACGAGCACACCTTCCTCGCCGTACTGCGCGACCGACGCAACGGCAGACCGTTCGAATCGAAGTACACGCCTCGCCGGTCGGCGTCCACGTAGACGGCCACCCAGTGCTGCCCCGGCTTGCCGCCGTCGTCGGTGTTGCACACGAAGGCGGTCAGGTAAACGGTGGTGGTGACGGTAAGTAGCGCATCTTTAGGCACGACGCCGACGACGATACGTTTAGCGTACGTATCGTGTTCCAGGCGACGCATCAGTTGAAACGTATCCATAGTTACCAGTCGTACAAGACGTTCCGGTTCCTGTCGATCTCCAGCACCGTCTCGAATTCCGCGTACACGACGACGTTCACCGGACGGGCTAGCGGCGTCCCGAAGTGAATTTCGGCGCTCACGATCCTCTGACGCACGACGTTGAAATGGTCCCCGTCGCAACAGTCGGGGGTCAGGTCGAAACCGAAGATGGTGTAGCCGGCGCCGAAGTCCGTGAGCGATACGTCGTTCCCCTCGTCCTCGTACGCCTTTCCGCTGGCCTCGAAGAAATTCATGTAGCTCCGCACGTACCGGTTGTGCGGGAAGTCCGGCTGCAGCGGCTTGCTCGGCACCTGACGTCCGTCGACGACGAGGGTAAGGAAGTTTATGTCGTTGTGACGCGCCTCGAACGGATTTCTAGTGTAGTCTCCGTTGTAGGCGACGTTATCGATCATCATCAGGAAGATGCGTTTCGGAATTGGAACCATGTACAAGTTCTCGTGCGCGTGCGATAGCGTACCCGCCGTTATCGAGAACGATTTGCAGTCGATGCGGCGCATCGGAAACTTAGCCGTTCATAACGTCCACGCTTTGATATGTCCCATCTGGACGTTCGGGTTCAAATTCACTTTTCGCACGTGTAGCCGAATCGTCTGCAGCACGACGCGCCACCCCGGTACGGCTTGCGCGCCCATGACCGCGAAGGCGTCCTTCGAGCGCACCATGCGTACTTTCGTGTCGACGCCGTTCGGTATGTGCCTGTTTAGCATAAACGCGTCGACGTGCATGCGTCCCATCATCTCCACCTCGTTACTATCGGCCGACATGGCGCGCCGTGCCTCGAACCCGTCGTTGTTGTTCCCAAGCGTGTCCATCTGTCCGGCGGTGTCTTTGTACCACGAAGAGCCCGTGAGATGCGACCGTTTCGCGTCGCTACCGTAACTTAGCAGCGTCTCGAAGTAGGCCCGGTACGCGTACGTATTGGTCGACGGCGTCACGAGGGTGCCGTTCAGCGACACGTCGATTTGAATGAACATCGAATGTAGGAAATTGTTGACCGGCGCCATGTAGGCGCAAGCCGCCAGATCGGTACCGTCCCCCTGAATCACTTTGAAGCGCACGTACACTTGAAGGCTCGCCAGGTCCGTATAGTTGTCGCCCGAGCCCGGGATGAGGAACTCGAAAGGGCGGCCGGCGTCGAGAGTCGTCAGCGGCTGGTAGACGGTCCACTGACTGCTCTCGATGCTCGTCTGCGTCACCGGCCCGCTGAACAGCTCCAGTTCGGCCTTCACGCCCTCGCACGTTGCGCCGTTCACGAACGCCATCGTTACTCGTCGAATATGTCGTGATCCGTTCGACGCCGTCTCTTCCGCCTACTGACGGCCGTCGTCGCTAGGCGCGGCCTCTTTATTCCACCGCCGCCGCCGTCGCCGCCGCGGGGGCGCTGATGCTGCGTTTTTTTCTTCCTCTTCTTCTTCGGCGGCGCCTGCGAATTCAATAGGCCGTCGAGAAGTTCGGCGCCGGCCTCCTTCGCGCGCCGTTTTATCGACTATTTCAGATTGCCGCCGGCGATGACGTCGCGCGCTACGCGCACGCCGGTGTTGAGCGCACGTTTTCCCAACGCCAACGCACCTCTCTTGATAAGCGGCATGGCGCTTCGAAACTGGCTCCCGAAGAGATTGCCTAGACCGTGACCTCGTTGCCCCCGACCACCGACGAAGACCGGCAGCTGACCGCCGACCTGACGAACGTAGTAGTCCACGTACGGGTTCTTCGACGACGGCGACATGTTAAAACAATTTCGATTTACAGCGTCTGAAGTGAAGCGTCGTCACCACCTTCCCCTTCTCGAATGGTATCGGTTGGCCGTGATCGTCTCTTATATCGACCTCGACCTCATCGAATTGATTACGCAGCAGCTTCACGTATTGCACGCGGTCGAACTTCTCCGAAATAATGTCACCGTTCGTACCGCGGACGGCGATGTTTCGAAGGAGTGGCGCGTACACGTCACCGACGACGCGCGGTTCAACGAGATCCGTGTACACGTACAGGGTCTCGATGCCCGCCGACATATCCACCGTATCGCGACCTTCGTACTCGTACGTGTACGCGACGGGCATGGTGTCGATGACGACTGCCGGCGTGGGGCCAAACATGGGGGCACTCAGGATCGTGTTGCTATGGAAACCTAGCACGTCCTTCAGACGGCTCGTATGAGGTATGATAAATTCGACACCCGACGACATACGTAGCGTAAATCGGTTAGAGACGTTGCTGTACTCTAGCAGGGCCTTGACCTTATTGGTGCACAATTTCTGTAGCGCCTCTTTAATCTTGTGCAACAACGTATAAACGTTGTTGTAGAAACCGTGAGGAATCGAGGTCTGACGGTATATCAGGGTGGTGATGCCGTATTCGTCTACCTGCGTGTAAATACCCGGATAACCAGTCGCGCAAGTCAGGTAGAAGTAGGCGTCCTTCTTTCTCACGTTGTACCACGTGTGCGGATACTGTACCGACACCGCTCCGCAATCCCACTCCCCCGACAGGACGAAACGTCGCGGCAACGTCGTGATGTAGTGCGTCAACGTATTTTTGGGGTGACACTTCATAGACGCGTTGCTCGGTAGCGTCAGGTAAAAGTCAGACGAGACCGACATCGTGTTGTTGACGTCTACGTCCACCGCCGCCAACACTCATAGACGAACTCGGGAGCAGGTAACCGAGACAGCTGCTCAACAGCGCTGTCCACAGGTTGGAGTCACCTTGATCTTTCGTCAGATTGTATATACTAACGGTGATGACGAAGAACAGGACGACGACCTGACAGAGGAATACGATTTCGGCCTTAGGGCATTCGTTGCCGCAGATTTTTCATGGAACGGGTTCGGCGGTGGTTGTGGTGGTAGCGTCGATGGAGTCCGCGTGCTCGTCGACGGAGTCCACGTGCTCGGCGCCGACGTTCGTTCGACGATCGCCACTTGAGGTAGTTTCGTCGTCGTCGATCATCGTCGCGCCACTGCGCTCTGTCGATACAGCAGGGACCTTTATACGGCAAGAACGAAGATCCGTTGCATATTCCCGCCTCGTGCAGTCGCCAGCACCCCGTGTGGCGCATCCAACGATTCATTCTCATCGCCTCCTCACTAGTAGTAGTCTTTTTATAGGTCCACGTGCGACTCGGCGTCGATCCAGCTGTTGAAGGAGACCGGATATCCGCTCCATTTTACGAGCGCCTTCCAACCTCTGTCGCCACGACGACGCCGACGAAGCTGTAGAACCGCCTCCACGCGATACAGTTTGTCCTTCGGAACGACTACGCGTTGTAGTTCCGGTTCGTAGAAGGCGCCCTCTACCGGCGTCCCGGCGTCGTCCTTCAGGCGATCAACGGGCGGTTCGGACGGGTGCACCTCTACGACGGTGAAGAGCTCATCGCTCCAGTTAGCCATGTATCCTTTTTTGATTTGACCTCTCGTCTTGCTGATACGTACGCGATCTCCCTCGCGTAGTTTCGGTTTTCGCCGTTGCCCGCAGCCGACGTCGCCACCGTACAGTCGTTGCCATACGGCCTCCTGATTCGTCGCGTCGACACTCGCCGGCGTCCTACCGATGCTTCGGTGGTAGGCGTTGTTTTACGAACGCACGAAATCCGGTAACGCCTCTACGTAGCGCAGCGTCTCGTGTTTCATAAAATAGCGCCACATACGCGTCTTGAAAGTCCGATTAAACCGTTCCACGACGCTTGCTTTAGTCTCCTCGTTATGCGTCACGAAATGATGAACGGCGCGACTCTTTAGGAACGTTTGCAGGGGTCGCTTCAAAAACTCGGTCCTCTTATCGGTCTGCAGCGAGTTCGGCGTCTCGTCGCCACCGCTCAGCAGGCTCTCGAGGGCCGCGACGAGCGACGAGCCGGACTTACTCTTCAACGGAACGCACCATGCCCACTTCGAAAACACATCGATCACCGTCAATAGGAATGTTATACCGTCGTTGTGCGTTTTCAGTCTAGTCAAGTCGACCAGATCGGCTTGCCACTGCTGCTTTCGACCGCCCACGATGACGCGACGTCGTTTGAAATGTCGTTTAACCGGTTTGTGTAGGGTATAGGCGTCTTGCGACGCTAGCCACCTCTCGACTGCCGGACGTCGGATCTTCGACGCCCGGTGCAACGCGTCGACACCTCCGTAACTTCCCACCCGTTTCGGATCGAAGAAGACGCTATCAGGTCGTCGTCGTCGTTGTCGTTTCGTTGCTGTCGAGGCTTTCGTTTTGGCCGTCGACGACGACGACTCCACCCGGACACCATGACGACGACGATGATGATGATGATAAATGTACGATGATTATTATACACGTATAGAGAGCGATAAGCGCGATGGTGAAGCCGACGACTATGGCCGTTATCGTGTGTCGACGTCGTGACGGCATCACAACGTGTCCCACGCCGCGACGCCCAACGAAGGGGATCGTTGTCTCCGTTTAGTCTCGCGTCGCATCCGACGTCTCCACTCCGGCGTCGCTGAAGAACTATTCGTTGTCGGCGTCATCGACGCCTCTTCTAGTAGGCGCTTCTGTCGTCGCTCCATGTACGACCGATAGCGCGGGTAGCCCACGAATTCCATAGGGATATTCATATCCTTCATGCGCAAACCGAACTCTCGCCATCCTACGGGCGCTGTCGTCTTCGATCTCGTTCGCATGAGATCGTTCACTAGATCGACCATGTTACTCCCCGCGTTCGTTTTACCGTCGTACACGAATTCGCCGCGTTCGTTCCATCGACACAACGGATCGGCTTTCATTTTTTCAATAAGCAGTCCCGTCTTCCCTTTCAGCGTTTTCGGCATACTGGCTATGATTTCGCGCTCTACGACCTCCGACGATGGTGGCGCCACCGTCGCCGCCCCCACCCCCACCGCAGGCGACTCGCCGCTGTTCTCCACCGACACGCGTACCGGTTGCGCCGCTAGAGCCGCCTCTATCGTGTTGTACAGACTCAGCAGTTGATTGTACGACGCCACCTTATCGCGTTCGCATAAATCCGATCGTTCTAGAATGTCCTTCATGTCGCTGTCCAGGCTACTCAGCACACGTGATCGGGGCGTGCTCGGCTGCTGATCGACACGTGGTAGGAGGCTTTCCACCAATCGTGGGTCGACCAACGCCATCTTCTTCGCGTACTGCATCAATCACCCGCTGCCGATCACCTGTCTGAGCAGCGGAAGGAGAACGGTGTTCGCTAACGGCGCTAGCAGAGCCGTCAGAAAACTACCCGCACCCTTTTGCAAGACGGCACGCTTCAGTTTAAGCGTAGCTTGTTTGTCGGCGAGTTTACGCAGGTGATTCCTGTATTTCGCCAACACGCGTTTCTGTTTCGGAGACAACTTCATGTTCCCTTTCATAATGTTGTACGCGCAATCGCACAGACTACAAATGAGACCGGCGTCCGCGTGACCGATCACGGCTTTTCGCAGATCGATGTTCTGCGTATGCCTCTCCAACAGCTGCAGGGCGAAAATGTGTCTCCTCACTCGGTTCGTCGGTGCCGCCGCCTTCGGTCGTCGCTTCGCTACCACCGCACGCCCCGTCATAGCGACTAATAAACGTACGCGACGACGTCCCTCTCTTCTTATAGGTTGCCGCCACCACCACCACCGCCACCACCCATCCGTACGTAGACTTACTGAAGGCGATCGTCCGGAAATATGCACGAACGCAGGCGCATGTCCTCTTCCGTTTCCTGTTTCAGATCCACGAAGAGATAGCCGTACGCCGACGACGTCTCGTCTTTGAAAGCCTCTATCATGTAGTTGACCTTTCCCGGGTACATCTGTTTCGCTAGGTGACCTACTTGACCGGCGTCTCGGGGGCTCTTGAATAGCACTATGTATTGGGCGTTCAGGCTGATTGTACGGTTTTCTTTCCCTTTCGGAAACATGTTCTGTCGCAATTGTACGACCGACGTATTACAATGATGACTTTTTTAGAAAATATACCGTCACCCGGCTGTCGGTTTCCTCCATGAGTTCGTCGAGAACTAGAAGCGTCCTCCTTTTACCGTCTAAACGTTTCGGATCCGGCAGACCGTCTACGAACTCTATTTCCGAAGATATAGACGCGTAGCCGCTCTGCCACTGTCCGTAGCACCACAGGATTTTCTCCGGCGGCGGATCGATCATAGTGACGTACCGTATCAGACGCTCGACGAACGTCGTCTTACCGCACCCCGTAGGACCGGCTACTATACATGTAAAAGGATGCTTCAACGACGGTCCGTTCATTTTCGACGACTGAGCGACGAACACTTTTTACGCGTCTTTATAAGTGGCGCGCAACTCCATCAACAGTTTACCGAGCATGTTCTACCCCGCATCGCCACCGATTCCGGTACCCCAAAAACTCTCCCTACGCGCTACCCATTCCACCAATTCGACGCCCCCGGTCGCCAACAGGGCAGCCTTCAAATCGATCGACCCGTCAAACTTGCTCCTCAACAACGCTTTCATACACACCACCCTAACGGTGCGCCATTCGGTTCCCGTTCTTTTTTTTCGAATGTCGTAACCGCGTCGTTTCGCTGCATAAGATGATCGCGCACTTTTGATATGTTAGGCACATTCCACGTCGACGTTGAATATTGCTTTCCTATACTGATAGGCGTGCTCGACGTATCGAAAGCCCCGACCGAACGCCGACAATGGACACAAATACATATTTGACAAGAACGACCGCGATCCACCAAACCTTATAGGTGACGACATCATACCGACTACCGATCACCCGCTACCGCCACCGCTTATATACTGTCACCACCACCACCGCTAGATAGAGGAACTAAAAAGTTGCGACTAGGGTTCAAACCCAGAATCTTTCGATCCCTAGGCGAACGCTCTCCCAAGAGAGCTATACCGTCGCAACAACGATTATGCAGTGGTTTTACCCCGGTTATATAAACGCATTATAGGGAACAATGATCTCTGTACTCACCACTAGGTGGCACCTCACATACAGCGAATCTAAAAAGTGTCGACGAACGGACTCGGACCGGGAATCTTTCGATCCCTAGTCGAACACTCTCCCAGTAGAGCTAATCCGTCGTCGACGTTTATACAGTGGTTTTATCGTGGTTATATATTCGCGCGATAAACGCATTATTGCTTACGTCAGCACACTCTAGGTACGGCGTTGATCGCTAGGGGACAAACTAAAAGGGTCTCTGCACTCACCGCTAGGTGGCACCTCGGGGTAATCAATCACGTTTTTTATAAGTAGGTGCCCGAAAACGATTAGTGTCAAAAGGGGTAATCCATCACGTTTTTTATAAGTAGGTTCCCGAAAACGTTTAGTGGTCATTAAAACGTGTTTTATAAGTAGGGTTTGGATACCGTACAGCTCCTCTATACTACTATCGCCACTGCCGCCCATGGAGCAAAATATGAATAATGTCATCGGTGATGTCTCTTATGTGGTTATTGTTGTAAGGTCCGCCTCTGTCATCACCGCCCCACTACCCTTATCCCCACCACCTCTGTCACAACCCCACCGCCCCTGTCATCGCCCCACCACCTCTCTCTTCACCATAACGCCTCTGTCAGCACCCCACCACCTCTGCCATCGCCCCATCGCCTCGGTCTTCACCTTACAACATCTGTCACCACCCCACCGCCTCTGTCACCGCTCAACCGCCTCTGTCTTCACCCTAACGCCTCTGTTATTACTCCACCGCATCTGTCTTACCCCACCGTCTCTTTCACCACTCTACCGCCTCTGTCATCACCCCGTCGCCTCTGTCATTACCCGACCGCCGCTGTCATCCCAGCGCCTCTGTCGCCAATGCACACTCTCTGTCAACACTCCACCGCCTCTCTGTCATCACCCTTCCGCCTCTGTCATCACACCAACGTCTCTGATTTTAGTCCACCGCCTCTGTCATCACCCAACGGCCTCTGTTATCATTCCACCGCCTCTGTCACCGCCCAACCGCCTTTACCTTAACGCCTCTTACTCAACCGTTACCGACATATCGACAATAAAACCCACTTAATTTTGACATTTGTTCTAATCATTAAAACGCATACGATGTGGACATTTAACTGATTTTGAAGTTGGTAATACCAGTTCACAACACCCCGTAGAATACAACAACGTACGGCGAGCAAATAATTCATAATGTGTGTAGGTTTCTACAAAATAGTCCCTCCGTTTGGTACCAGCGATTGTTACTTATAATTAATTTCACTACTCTCATAGGTATACTTGTCTTGGTATTGTATTCACATAATGTATACTATGTACTTGTACCTATCAGTTATACTGAAAGAACCGCCCTGTATGGGTACAAATACACAGAACAAAATGCTTTATTGTTATTGTCAATCACAACGTAGTTACCTCTTCATCGAATCAATCACACGCTTCGCTGCGTTCGTTGTCTCCATGTCTGTGATATCAAACAGCGGCCGGTCGCCCGACGCCCCGAGGCGGCACGGCAGGAGAGCATGGTCCAACGTCATGCCGCGAGGCCCGCGAACGTCGATGACGAAGGCGTAATGCCACTGGCCCTGCCTCGAAGGCGCTAAAACAGTCTATGGAGAACACCTCGGTTAGCATTTTCAGTTAGTAATTTCACCGACTTATGTTCAATTCTTGATCTTGTACGGCAGGGTAACCAGCATTGAGTCATTTATATATTTAAAGTGTATATATATATGGACGTGCGTGGGCCTTGTAACGGTCATCACCTGGTCTATGATGACCCGCCCATGTACTGCTAACTTTATCTCACCTTGGCCAGCGATGCCCTAACTCGGCATCCGGGTGAAATGCAAACCAACCCAATACAAGCACCCTTGGTAACACAAGTCACTTTAAATTCTTTACGATCGGACATTCTACGGAATCGACCTCGAACCGCCAACGGACATGATTGCGGACATGATATTGACCTACGCAAACACACTCGAATAGCTACGTGGAATGTGTTGACACTCAACACTCCAGGCACAACCTCTCTCCTATCAAGAGAACTAAAGAAGTACAACATTAGTCTAGCTGGCCTCACTGAAACTCACTGGCCTTTGACTGGCGAGCAAACAATCGATGGCTACACATTCCTCAATCTGAAGTCATACGATGTCCTCATTAATTGGGAGCCCATTTCGTCTCGCCTCCTCAAGGCTCGACTGCATCATCGACATGGCAAGTTGACTGCCATTGTGTCATATGTCTCTGAGACCTGGCCACTGACCATTCAATAGGCCAAGAAAATCGATGCTTTCGCCATGAAGAGCCTCCGTCGCCTCGAGAACATAAAGTGGTTCAATTACATCAGCAATAACACGATCATGAAAGATGGAACGTACCGGTCAGAAGCATGCATCATATATATAATATGTGTGTGTGTGTGTGTGTGTGTGTGTGTGTTTGTGTGTGTGTGTGTGTGTGTGTTTGTGTGTATGTTTGTGTGTGTGTTTGTGTGTGTGTTTGTGTGTGTGTGTGTGTTTGTGTGTGTGTGTGTGTGTGTGTGTGTGTGTGTGTGTGTGTGTGTGTGTGTGTGTGTGTGTGTGTGTGTGTGTGTGTGTGTGTGTGTGTGTGTGTGTGTGTTGATCAGGTATATCACGTCTATAGCAAGCAGAAATCGTAGATATGACGTCCGTTAGTATTCATGCCGCTGTCTGTGTATCTGATCGTAAATACCCATAGTTACAAGTCCCTGTTTAGCACTGAGCTTGTAAAATAAGGTCAGTTCTTATATAGCGCAGTATCTAGTGCTCAGGACTGCTTCGATCGAACACCATCTCGACTTCTCTGGAAAGCATCCATTCACGCTGCAATTATTATTCTTTCACTCTGCGTTGCTCTAATTGATTCAGTTGTATGAATGAGTACCTGGCTATAGGCAGTGGCGGATATTTGTGTACGAATAATCTTCGCACACAAATATCCACCACTGTCTATAGCCAGGTACTCATTCATACAATTGAATCAATTGGAGCAACGCAGAGTGAACGAAATTGCCTAAGGTTCGACACGGCAGCACAAGATTTGAACCCGGGTTCTCTCAGTCGAGAGTGCGAAGCGCTATCCACTGCTCTATTGCGCTCCACAAATAGCACGTACTTGTTTTTTACTCACCTATGCTAGTGACTAACTCGACCATACTGAGACCGATAGCGGCGACACCTCGCAACTCTCCCAGAACACGGGTAGACTCACGGCGACTGTCAGACCTGGTACAGACACTGACCTGTACGAATGAACCTCGCTTTACGGTCACCTCGGAAATAATAATAATAATAAGAAGAATAAAAATAAGAATAAGAAGAAGACTTACATAGCGTCATATATATAGATAAGTCCACTCGGAGGCGCTTAGAATACATCATTATATAGATATATATATATATATACATATACATATATATAGGCAATATATGCAGAACATTATTAAGCTACGTAAAATTAATAATATTAAATTAGTTAACATATTAAAAAACAAATTACAGCTAAAGACAATCGTTAAAATTAAATAAAGGTATATTGATAATAAATCAGTAAAGATTCTATATAAAATTAGTTTAAAAACATGTACAAAATAATAAATAATTACAAAATAAATAAACTGACTAAACCGACTAGTGGCGCCCACGTTGTGTAAGCACCCCGGAAAAGAAGGGTTATCAAGAGTCTATTGAAAGTGACAAGGCAACAGGTTGTCTTCATCTCGCTTGGAAGTGAATTCTACAGTCGTGGAGCAGATACCGAGAAAGTTCTGTCGCCGTATCGGCTGCGATATGGTGGCACGTACAAGTCATTGTTTGTAGTTGAACGAAACCCTCGAGTAGCTCTTTGTTCGTGGAGTAGGTCGGTGATGTCAGCTGGTGCCAGTGCGTGTTGAGCACGAAACGTCAGTAGCAGAATTGCGTAATGAATGCGTTGCTTCACGGGAAACCAATGCAGTTTCTTGAGCACTGATGTGATATGGTCCCATCTGGGGCAGCGGACCTCCAGCCGAGCAGCATCATTTTGTACTCTTTGCAGCTTGTTGATTAGGCAGTCGGGGATGTCATATAGCAGACAGTTCGCATAGTCAATTCTCGAGATAACAAGAGAGTGCATAAGACGGACTGCGGCTTTCTGTGTTGGGTACGATCAGATCGACGCAAAGCTCCTCAGATGATAGGAGACTACGCAGCACGTGTGCTTTACATGACTGACCATCGACATTTCCGTGTCGAATACAACGCCAATATTTCTGGCAATAGGACTTGGTGTTATATCGCAGTCGCCAATTTTAATTACGGTGATGTTGTGTTTCGCTTGATTGTTTCGTGATGTTACCACAAGTGCGACCGTTTTGTTATCATTCATCTTTAGTCGATTATCAACGGTCCACACGTGGACGTCGTTGATGTAGTGCTCATATCTGTGTAGAGACAACATTCTGTAGGTTTCGGACATCTCTAATTTGATGTATAGCTGGGTATCGTCCGCGTAGAGGTGGAAGCCCAGGTTGTGTCTTCTGATGTTATTACCGTTAGGTGCTGTGTACGGTGAAAACAACAGAGGCCCCAGCACCGATCCTTGAGAGACGCCACAAACGACGCTGGTTTTGCTGAAAGCGCCACCTGATATATTTATTGACTGCGACCTGTCGGTTTGATATGATCGCATCCATGCCAGCACGGAACCAGTCATTCCGAAGTGTTGTTCTAATCTGCTAAGCAGAATTTCATGGTCAACTTTGTCGAAAGCGGCCGACATGTCAAGTAGCACCAGAATGACTCCATACCGCCGGTCTAGCGCCTCGAGGATGTCATTCTGTACCAAAACTAGCGCAGTTTCCGTGGAATGATGCGATTTGTAGGCTGATTGGTATTGTTCAAGTAGATTGTTATCAGTCATGTGTTCGATCAGACAGCGAGCAACGTAAATTTCGAGTAGCTTTGACACAAAAGCCAGGTTTTATATTGGTCTATGACTGTCCATATACTTGTTTCAGCAGCCATGTTGGTAGGGGATCGAGCGCGCACGATGTTGTTGGTGACTTGTTGAGCAGACTGCGGATGTCTGATGCAGTCGCAGTCGGAAATGGGTGAAGTTGTGACACACAGGGTGCTGGATGGCTGTCTGTGGTCGTGGTGGACGTGAGTGTAGGGTGAATATGTAGCGACACACGAATCGTCTCGATTTTCGCAGAGAAGAAGTTCGAGAACCTTGTTGCGAGATCTTGGATGTTATCGTTATCTGGTAGATATTGGGACTTTCTTCAGCAGCAGTCCATTTAGCACACGATACAGTCGCCTGATGTCATTCCCGTACTGTTCTATCTCAGAAACATAGTAGTCAGACTTGGCTTCTTTGATTGTCCTATTTACCTGTGCGCACTGTTTCTTATACATTTCGCGATGCACTTGTAGTGATGTGTGGCGCCATTTCCGTTCACGCTGTCGTCGAATTTGCTTGGCTTTGATCACCTTCTCGTTGTACCAAGGTACGAGTGGACGATCAGCGATACGACACATCGGTAGTGGTGCGTGCTTCTCGATAACTGTGGTCAAAACCATATTATAGTGATCTTCAAGTTCAGTCGTCGTTTGTACGACAGACGGAATTGTGGCCAGAAGCGACGATGCGATGTCATTACGAAACGCAGCCTTGTCAATTTTTTGTATACTTTCGGTGTGCGATCGTTTTCCGTAGAACGACCGGTTTCTCCATATCAACGACACATTCCACTCACAGGTGATCAGACAGCAGCAACAATGTTTTTGTTGAAGTTATGCCGCGATTTCCTCATAGAGTGAGGATCAGATCAATGGTGTGACCGTCGATGTGTGTTGGAACTTGAACATGTTGAATGATGTTGAGTGACTCGAGCAGGTCGACGAAACATATTACACTGTTGTCAGATGGCTCGTTATTAGGGCGTATTGTTCGACGAAACCAGCAAATTCAACGTTAAAGTCAGCGTTCGAATGTTTATTCTTTTTCGACGGAGGTGGACTTTAAATGATTACAAGTTTCATGGAGTTTCCCGATGATGAAACATCAACATCCATGAACCATTTTGAAACTCGGTCGATAAATAAGGCCAATACCACCACCGCGGCGATATTTCCGAGGAAGATGCACAAACTTATATCCGGCGGGCGTCAGGTCTTTTATAGTTTTACTGTCTTTTTCTCCAGTGCTTAGCCACGTCTCTGTGGTGGCTACAAGACCCATATTCACATCGGACACGTAATCAGTGAATACGTCAGTCTTGTTGCGAATTGAACGAGCGTTAACAATGCCCAATGTGACCGGTACCGCGATACGGCTGACTGCACCCGTGTTACTGGAAGGCGACATGGCGGATACAGCAATCCTGGTAACCGGATGAGTCTTGTCGAATGGAATAGGAATGATAGTCTTCATGTCCTGTCTGGTAAATGTCCCATGCCTTGTGTCAGTAGGCTTGGCTGGAATAGTTGGCCGCACTGAAAGACGTACACGTATGGGTCGTTGTTTGTGGGTGTCCCCCGGCAACCACGAAGGTTGGGTCGATGGAGTGCCACCCCCGCATCACAGGCAGATCTCCACGCAGCATGGTTGAGACGAATGTGTCTGCTGGTCCGTAACCAATGCAGGTATTCCTGGGTCACGCTTGGCAATTTGACAATGCACTCTTCGTCTGGGTTACACATGACCGATCACCAGCTTGTCACTGTCACACAGGTGTAATAGAGTCACCTCCCAATTAAGGTCACCCTAGTGCAGCCCCATATTATTTCCATAGCAATAAAACGAAATTAGTCTCGCTAATAAGGTTACCTCGATATTCAGGTCACCTTTGTCCAGCCCCGAAGGTGACCTTAATAGTGAGGTTCCAATGTACATCGGTTTCTGTATAGGCAGGTGTCGAACATCTTATCGACTTACGAAACCCGCTTATTAGATTATGTACGCAAACTTCCACCACTGTCTGTAGCCAGAAAGAATTTACCCAAGGTTCGAAGGGGCAGCAAGAGGGTTCTAAACCGGAGTCTCTCGATTGAGAGTCCGAAGTCCTAAACTCTACGCCACCGCGCTCCATTATAATCATGACTCTCAAGATTACGTTTAAAGGTTTCATAGTCGTATTTTACACAGCGATATTTTTGCAAAATGTTGCATTACTTGTCATAAAAATGTCTTGTGAAATGTCGTCTAAGATGTAATTGCTATATCTCTCCTCACCTAGTCCTGTGCGACTGACGAATTGTGTCGTCACGACGGGCGTGCTTGATCAGCCGTGGTCAATAACCAAGTTGTAGTACGAACCAAGGTTGTATCGTAAGTTCTTTACACTCCTCACCATTGTAAACCCGTTCGACTGCGAGAGGGCATCAGTCAAAGTGATTAAAAACAGGTTCCGTGTAACGGGAGTAATCATAATAATAAGTTTATTTTAGTTATAAGATACAAGACAAAGTAATACAGATTGAAAATAGGATTGTAGTGCAACTTGGAGACTCCTATGAAAACCGGAATGGCTTGTAGCGAAACCATCTATGATAAAACAAACTTAATCTTAAACAGTAAATATTATAACAATAATGTAATTACTAACAATACACCTACTTAAATATTAAACGTGTTAACAATAGTATTGTAATGATTAGTAATAAATAACTGGAAAACAAAGAAAGTAAAACTAGGCTATTTTAGATACGGCAATACAGTTGGAGGTAAAAGGGGCAGGCAAATTTGTTCACTGTGCATACGCAGTACTCGCAGGCATGTGCTTGGCAAGGGTCTACTCTACGTAAACATCGGCACATCTCCGGTCGACCGTGCTACACACACTTGCGCTCATACGTTCGTGCGTGCATGCGTGCATGCGTGCATGCGTGCGTGTAAACACAGGCAGACTTAATGGCTCAGACTTGGTGGGTTATGGCACAAAATGTAATAGGCCCTACCACCTTTGGGCTCTTGCAGTTTGTGATATTATAAACCCCTGCATCGGTTTAAAAATATTAAATTATTGTTCATGAGATATGCATTCTGAATGCATTACTAAACTTGGGGAGACACCGTGCCGCCATGTCGCCGTGTCGCCGTGTTGCCGTGTCGCCGTGCCGCCGCGCCGCGCCGCCGCGCCGCCGCGCCGCCGTGCCGCCGCACCGCCATGCCGCCGTGCCTCCATGCACAACTTTCAGGGTTGCATGCGCGATTGAACTGTCGTTGATTGGTAGATCATTGGTAGGTATTATTGAAAGAAGGGCGACAGTTGTCGCTATGTGAATGGCATGCATTGATATGTGAATGACGGTTATTGACACATTTTTGTAATTGGTACTGGCTATCATTAACATCAAGGCAAATCAATAACAACTGAGCTGTATTCATTTTAACATATCGACAAGCCAATGTGTTTTCATGAACCTACATTTAAAATAATATAATATAATATAACTTGATCCTCGTAAGGTTATTGGCAATATTGCCAAGTCGGGTTGGGTTAACTGCATTACCATTTGATGTTCAATAAGTTAGCATTTCCCACGTTCACACGTGTAGCGGAACAGACTGTCTCCATGTAAACCTGCAGCATAAACATAACATGATTTTCACCCCGAAACATTCACATTAAACAAGATCTGAAGACTTGAAGAGAAGTTTCTCAGTTCCTCCTGCACGACTCCTGGTTGACTTCGCCTAGCCAAGGTCGCTGAATACGTCACTGTACGAGTTAATGTTGAATTGCCAATGTTGCGTGTTATTGACCATCGCTGCCGACCAGCGAGAGATAGCGAAAGTGAAAAGTTACACGACGCCGTATAAGTGTGTGTGTGTGTGTGTGTGTGTGTGTGTGTGTGTGTGTGTGTGTGTGTGTGTGTGTGTGTGTGTGTGTGTGTGTGTGTGAGCGTGTGCGTGTGCGAGTGAGTGCGCCTGTGTGCGGCGTGTGCGCACGCCCATGAGTCTGTGCGTCTGTCCGTGCGTGCGTACGTGCGCCTGAGCGTGTGTGTGTGCATCTGCTTGCCAGGCAGGCAGGCAGGCAGGCAGGCAGGCAGGCATGCAGGCAGGCAGGCAGGCAGGCAGGCAGGCAGGCAGGCAGGTAGGCAGGCAGGCAGGCAGGCAGGCAGGCAGGCAGGCAGGCAGGCAGGCAGGCAGGCAGGCAGGCAGGCAGGCAGGCAGGCAGGCAGGCAGGCAGGCAGGCAGGCAGGCAGGCAGGCAGGCAGGCAGGCAGGCAGGCAGGCAGGCAGGCAGGTTGTTTATGATGATTCATAGATTTTTTTATTGGACAAACGGAACAAAACTAATTCACACGGCACTAAATACAAACATCCACTATGCAATTTCTTGGGTAACAAGCGCTGAGGTCGTATTTATTTCATTTTCCGTTCTGATACACTGAAAACAAAAAACTGTTTGTTTTATATAGTAAATTGTATTCGTTTTTCGTTTTTGTTACTTCAAATTTGAAAACGAAAAACGAACATTGTTTTTTTTTTTCGTTTTTCGTTTTGAAATTTACTAACGATAAAGGAAAAGACTGCATATGCACGGACCATTCATACATAAATCAAGCAACAAAGAACATGGCGCGTCCTAAAATACACCATAGCTCGGCGTTTATTGGTTAAAGTTCTGTGTCATGAGTAAAATGTCAGCCTCCAGGATATTAGACAGTTTATTGAAATCTTCCAATTGAGACCACATTCTGAGTTAAAACTAACTTGACATATTTTATTGTATCTGTGGTTTCAAATGGTTAGGTTGTATTAACTCTTTTAGATGAATAATACCAAAACGTTGCCTTTTGTTTATTTTTGTTTCAAAGATTACAACGGAAACTGAAGAACTGCTCTGCGAAATGTCGGGACTGACATTTCCAACGTTCTTGTATTCTACGGGGTGTTATGAACTGGTATTACCAACTACGAAATCAGCTAAATGCCCACGTCGCATGTGTTTTGATGAGTAGAACAAATGTCACAATTAAATTGGTTTTATTGTCGTTATGTCGGCAGCGATGGGGGAAGGGGGGGGTAACGAAAATGCGATTGGGCGGTGACAGAGGCGGTGGAGTGATAACAGAGGCGGCGGGGTGATGACAGAGGCGGTGGAGAAATGACAGAAACGGTGGGGTGATGATAGAGGCGGTGGAGTGGTGGAAATGGCGGTGGGGTTGTGACAGAGGCGGTGGAGTGATGACAGAGGCGGTGGAGTGATGGCAGAGGCGGTGAAATGGTGAAAGAGACGGCGGGGTTGTGACAAAGGCATTGGGTTGTGGTGACAGAGGCGGTGTGGTGGTGACAGACGTGGTGAGGTGATGACAAAGAGGCGGTAGAGTGAAGACAGAGGCAGTGGGGCGGTGACAGAGGCGGCGGGGTGGTGATAGAGGCGGTGGTGTAATGACAGGAGCGGTGGGGTGATGATAGAGGCGATGGAGTGGTGAAAGTGGCGGTGGGGTTGTGACAGAGGCGGTGGAGTGATGACAGAGGAGGTGGGGTGATGACAGAGGCGGTGGAGTGGAGAAAGAGACGGTGGGGTGAGACAGAGCCGGTAGAGTGATGACAGAGGCGGTGGGGTGATGATAGAGGCGGTGGAGTTGTGACAGAGGCGGTGGGTGATGACAGAGGCGGTGGAGTAATGACAGAGGCGGTGGCGTGATGACAAAGGCGGTGGAGTGATGAAAGAGACGGTGGGTTAAGATAGAGCCGGTAGAGTTATCACAAAGGCGTTGAGGTTGTGACAGAGACGGTGGGGTGGTGACAGATGCGGTGTGATGGTAACACACGTGGTGAGGAGATGACAAAGATGCGGCAGAGTGAAGACAGAGGCAGTGGGGCGGTGACAGAGGGGGCGGGGTGGTGATAGAGGCGGTAGGGTGAAGACACAGGTGGTGGCGTGGTGACAGAGGTGGTGGGGCGATGACAGAGGCGGTGTAGTGATGACAGAGGCGGTGGAGTGATGACAGAGGCGGTGGGGTGATGACGTAGGCGGTGGGGCGGTGACAGAGGCGATGCGGTTAAGGGTGGTGGGGCGGTGACGACAGAGGCGGACGTTACAACATTAACCACAGAAGAGACAACATCACCGATGACGTTATTCATATTTTGTTCCATGGGCGGCAGTGGCCGATACCATTTTTTCCGCGAACTCGTCACGAGCGGTGGTGACCCGCGTCATGACGGCATCCTGATGTCACTGGTCGTGACCACGTACATCTGGAGACCGGTCAGTCTACACCCGAGTGGACAAACGTGGTTTCTTGTGATCCGGGGACCGATTCACAAAGACAATGGGCTCATAAGGAAAATAAAACATTGAACAAAATGAGTTGTTAAGTTTAAGGAGGTATTTCAAAATGCAAAGTGCCGCCGCCGAATCACCGACGGCACTGTTTGTTTTCCGTGACACACCAACAAAAATAAACAGACGCGTCCTGGCGTTGACAGTTGACAGTTTTCAGTAGACAAGATCACCGTGAAGACGCGAAGTCGATTTATAAGTACAAAATCAGGCTAATGTTATTGAAACGATCCACAGGGGTTACGCTGGGATCGACTGTAATGTAGTAACACTTACGGAAATGATAGGGCAAATGTTGACAGTGACAATTATGACAAATGATGATTGCAGAAGGTGAAAGTAGTGTTTTCCTTACAAGTAAAGTATTTTATATTATGTTTTGGTATTATTATTATTAGTAGCATTGTTACATACCTGCCGACTTTTAATAATTCCGGGAGATTCTTCAGCGGTTCAGCACGCTTCTTTCCCCTGTCGCGCTGTCTCGGATCTTGACACCGGGAAAAGACGGGAAGGGTGCTGTTCGAGACTAAGCGAAAGCTCGGGAGTTTTACCTGGATTCCGGAAGACTGGAAGATACAACCAAAATCAAGGAGACTCCCCGAAATTGCGGGACATTTGGAAGGTATATTATTAGCATTAGCATTATTACAACTAATACTATTAGTGCAGCATGTATATCGTTATGTTGTTATAACCATCTTTAGTGTAGCAATTGTTACAAGCGGCCGTGTGTATATCGTAGATCGCCGGTACCAATTTCTCGCAGTGTATCGTCTTCACCAACGGCAACCGACAGACGTGGCCATATACTCGCGCCGTCTCGCGGCGTTTCGTTTACCATCGCCTCGACCTTCGTCACCAGGTGCCGCTGTGCGAGTACAACAACGGAATCTCAACAACAGGTTAGAAGAGAGCTTCCTTCATTTGTTAAAAAGACGGTTCCATTGATATAATTATAAACATCACCGTTAGTATTTAGTTGATGTCGCATTGTGTTGATGAGACCTGGGAACGTGGTTTTGATAAAGGTGTCAACAGCAGAATAGTAGGGCTATCGGTGTACCCACTGCATATAGGAGCTAAAAGGTGATAGCGATCCGGTTCTCCCAAATATGGTACTGCTATCGTGTCTACCATTAATAGTTTGCGTGCCTTCCATGCGTTTCAATTAGTTCCGTGGTGATGTTTACCGAGGCCGCCTTCAAGGATCCGTACCACTATTTCAACCAGCCAGAAGATGCTGCCACTGTACGCCACTATGAGAACTACATGTGTGGAGCGAACGTTACGTTAGCTGTGTTCAAAGTGAGAGCCGTTCTTCCCTTGCACATACCCAATGCTGGTAGAAGTGTTCGCCCCCGTCTCCGGTGCTTTAAGATGAACAAATAAAATATGCACTTATGTAGGGTACACTAAGTGTACAGATCTGTGATCTGGCTAGGCTATGGCTTCAGACAGAAAGAGGCGACTCGTAGTGTCTCGTTTGCTAGGCTCATCGCTTAACGAATATGTACCAACGAAGTGTGTCCACGATACACTCATTTTAAAATTTATCTTATGTATTACTGAAACGATCAGAATATTTGCCGTTTCTTTCCACAAATCGCGTGTCTTAGTCCAATGTACTGATTGTAGTGTTCAACTCTGTATAGTTCAATTACTGACTAACTGAGTGACTGGTATCGCCACCTAGCGTATCGAGTTAGACTTAAAATCCGGGATAGCTACATCCGGGCGGCTACAGTAAATAAACGTTTTCTCAAAGCTCTCAATAAACAGACTCAAAACATCATATTTGGCGACGAGTGATGCAGGTGTGAACTTCGCAACACAGTTAAGTACTGCAATAATGTCCGATCTGCCAACGTATCCACACTTCGATGTTAGTGGAAGCGGTGACGTCGCAATTCGCTGGACCAAATGGGTCGCTCGCTTCAAAAATCTCATGACGGCGTGCAACATCACGGACGACACACGTCAACGCGCACTACTGCTTCATTATGCGGGTGAAGAAACGCACGATATCTTCGACACGCTGCCTGTCGTCGCTGGTGACGATGACGAAAATGAACTTGAGAAAGCAGTCAAAGCACTCACAACACATTTCGCTCCAAAGAGAAACCGCGAGTACGAAGTCTACAAGTTCAGACAGGCAAAGCAGGAGAAGGGGGAAGACATCACCGCGTACTACACGAGGCTGAGGCAGCTTGCAAAAACGTGTGAGTTCTCCGATATCGACAGAGAAATCATGAGCCAGATCGTACAGAACTGCGAGTCTAGTCGGCTTCGACGGAAGGCACTAAGTGACCCCGACATAACATTGACCAAACTGGTGGATGTCGCAAAGGTCATGGAACTGTCCGAGATGCAAGCCAAGGGCATAGAACGCGTCAATCACAACAGTCAGTCGGTGTCTGTCAACAAGATGTCAACCCACAAACCCAAACAATCACAGTGGGTTACGAAACCGAAGGACGAGAATAACGTGTGCCGCAACTGTGCGCAGATGTGGCCGCACCCTAGAGGGAGATCGTCCTGCCCTGCCGCTGGGAAGGAGTGTATGAACTGTCACAAGATGAATCACTTCGCTTCATGCTGCCTGTCTAGACCAACAACGCGCAGACCGACGAAAATGGAGAAACGTAAACCGAACACGCGTAAACCACAGAAGCGAGGTGTACACATCGTTGCGGCTGAAGACAGTTCGAGTGATGAAACTATCACTGTGCAACGTCGGTGTCAACAAACGCGATGCACGTCCACACTTCATTGTCAATGTCAACGGCCACGAACTGAACGTCATTGCTGACTCGGGAGCTGAAATCAACATCATCGATGAATGCGACTACGCCACGATGACACTGCAACCGCAGCTGAGCCGCGATGACACGAAGATCTTCCCGTACGGATCTGCAAAGCCACTTCCTGTCAAGGGTATCTTCACGGCCACTGTGAAATCTGCAACACAACAAAGTGACGAACTGTTCTATGTTGTAGCGGGCTCAGGTGGCTCACTTCTAGGATGGAAGACGTCAAAGCGACTTCATCTGTTACGAGTCGTGCAACCGCTATCGACCAACCAGCCACAGGCTACAGCTATCGATCGCTTAGTCTCCGAGTATGACGACCTTTTCCAAAGTCTCGGTCAACTAAAGGATTTCAAAATGAAATTACACGTCGACGAGACGGTGCAACCTGTTGCGCAACCACACAGGAGGATCCCGTTTCACGTCAGGTAGCAACTGGAACAGGAGTTGAAGCGAGACGAGGAACTCGGCGTCATCGAGCGCGTCGAGGGGGCAACGCCCTGGGTATCGCCATTGGTCGTAGTACCGAAACCGAAAAGTGAAGGTCAGATCCGGGTGTGTGTCGACATGCGCCAAGCGAATCAGGCGATCACGCGAGAACGTCACATCACGCCGACCATCAACGAGCTTGTAAACGACCTCAACGGTGCAGCTGTATTCAGCAAACTCGACTTGAACCAAGGCTACAATCAACTGGAACTCGAACCGTCATCGCGACCTATCACCACTTTCTCCACGCACATCGGCCTGTGGAGATATAAACGTCTCAATTTCGGTGTGTCTAGTGCAGCCGAAGTGTTCCAGAATGCCATTCGCGAAACACTAAGTGGCATATCCGGTGCGATCAACATCAGCGATGACATTCTCGTGTTCGGCGCAACGCAGAAGGAGCACGATCAGCACCTGAAGGCGACGTTCCAACGACTGTGCGAACATGGTCTCACGCTGAACAAAAAGAAATGCTCTTACAACAAGGGCACGCTTGAGTTCTTCGGGTACGTCTTCTCCCGAGGAGGACTCTCTGCTGATCCAAAGAAGGTGTCAGCGATCCAGAATCTCGACACTCCGTCAAACGCAACGCAGGTCAGAAGTCTTCTCGGCATGTCCAACTTCTGTGCGAGATTCATCCCTGGTTACGCGACGATGACGCAACCTCTACGAGAGTTGACGAAGAAAGATGCGCTTTGGAACTGGACGGATGAGTGCAGCACGTCTCTCGCCTCTATACGTCAATCGCTATCGAAGGCGCCGGTGCTGGCGTACTTTGATGAGCGAAAGAAAACGGCAATCTACGTGGACGCCAGTCCTGTCGGCCTTGGCGCAATCCTCACACAGAGTGCCGAGTCAGACGAGCGTGTCATCGCGTACGGCAGTCGTGCGCTAACCGCCGTGGAGCAGAGGTACTCCCAGACCGAACGCGAGGCGCTGGCCGTCGTATGGGCCTGTGAACACTTTCACCTATACGTCTACGGTCAACCGGTCGTGGTATTCACTGACCACAAACCGCTAGTGTCGATCTACGGCAACCCAAAGTCTCAACCAACAGCACGCATCGAGCGGTGGGCAATCAGGCTGCAGCCCTACAACGCCACCGTGGTCTACCGTCCGGGGTCAGATAACCCTGCAGACTTCTTGTCACGACACCCATGCCAACAAACGCGTCAGACTTCCCGTGAAGAGAAGGTCGCTGAGGAGTTCATCGATTACATCTCGATCAACTCCGTGCCGAAAGCGATGTCGATCGAACAAGTGCGATGCGCAACAATGGCCGACGCGACACTACAAGCTGTAGTGCAAGCCCTACGCACTGGAAAATGGCAGCAAAACTTGTCAGACAAGGTAGACGTCGAGTCGTACAAGTCCTACCAACTGCTGAAGAACGAGCTGACGACCACAGTTGACGGTGACACCATTCTTCGTGGTCATCGGTTGGCCATCCCCGCAACACTGCAGAAATGCGCGGTCGACCTTGCCCACGAAGGTCATCAGGGAATCGTGAAGACAAAAGCATTGCTGCGAGAGAAGATTTGGTTCCCCGGCATCGACAAGATGGTCGAACGTCGTGTCAAATCATGCATTGCGTGTCAAGCGTCTGTGCCAGAGGTCAAACGTGAACCTTTGCAGATGAGTCCACTACCCACAGCGCCCTGGACAGAAATCAGCGCAGATTTCGCAGAACTACCCATGGGACAATACTTGCTGGTCCTAATGGACGATTACTCAAGATTCCCGATCGTTGAAATCGTATCGTCAACATCGGCAAACGTGGTGATCCCTCGTTTGGACAAAGTATTGTCAGAGTATGGTACGCCCGACACACTTCGAACGGACAACGGTCCACCGTTTAAGAGTCGTGACTTTGCAAACTTTGCTTCAGATCTCGGTTTCCGCCACAGGAAGATCACTCCGTACTGGCCGCGAGCGAACGCCGAAGTCGAGCGTTTCATGCGAACGGTGAAGAAAGTCATCAAAACATCTATCTGTGAGCAGAAAGACTGGAGAGCCGAGATGAATCGGTTCCTTCGCAACTATCGCGCAACTCCACATGCGACAACCGGATCTCCTCCAGCAACACTTCTACACGGACGATGGATGAAGGTCAAGTTAGCACAAACGACACCCGAGCCGTTCAACAGGAAGGACGTACAACAACGCGACCAGAACAACAAAGCGAAGATGAAACGTGCAGCTGACGACAAAGCGTACGTCAAGCCTTCGACCATCAAGGAAGGTGACGCGGTCATCATCAAAACGCCGATGAGGAGGCGCAAAATCGACCCAGCGTATGATCCATGTCCGTACCACGTCACACACGTCAATGGTTCCATGGTCACTGCGCAGCGTGGAACGCATCGAGTGACGCGAAATTCGTCATTCTTCAAACACGTCACGAGCGACGTAGTCGAATCGGAAGATGAGTCGAGCTGGGATGATGACATCAGCACCGGTGACATCGGTGACGCCGAAGATCAGCAAATCCTGCCTGATGACGTCGACGAGTTGCCTCGCTATCCAGCTCGCATGCGCAATCGCCCGCGACATCTCGACGACTACGATGTGTACTAATTCGTATCACTAACATAATAATGCCTTGTCATACAGACACTACCCATAACAATGTTGTAGTCTGGCTAGTAATTGTTTTTCCATGCAAGGACACTATGTAATCGGGCCTATGCATTTTTACTAATGTGTTTTTTCTGAACGCTGTATCTTTTATCCAGTTTGGGGAGGGATGTAGTGTTCAACTCTGTATAGTTCAATTACTGACTAACTGAGTGACTGGTATCGCCACCTAGCGTATCGAGTTAGACTTAAGATCCGGGATAGCTACATCCGGGCGGCTACAGTAAATAAACGTTTTCTCAAAGCTCTCAATAAACAGACTCAAAACATCACACTGATGTAACCACGGGCGATTTGCAGAAAGGCGTGCGGGAAATGGTGGCGATGACGGAGAAGATTGAAGAATTTTGGATGGAGGACGAACACCCGGTCAAGTTGATTCGCTACGTTGGCATGTACAACGGTGTATTCCGGCAGTTCCCGGGCTACGTCCACCGCAAGCTGTTCGATCATATCACTATACTTTGATATGTTTGATTTGAAAGTGGCTACAGCCACTTCAGAAATGCAACGAACTTTGCTATCAGAAATCCCTAGTAAAGTGAGGATTGCGTGCTGTATAACGTATGTGATTTCAATTTAGAGCTGTTTTTATTAAAGTGAATAGAGCGTTTGGATGCCTTCGGAATGCATTCGAGGCTTTCGAGCTTCCAAGTTATGGAACTGTACAGTCGGTGACTGTTCGCGAATCAACTTCGATTGTCGTTAGGTTCAACGCACCGAGAGAATTGAGGGAGGGATATATCTAACCTCGGGTTTAGGAGCTTGTTTTCTCTGAACAAATTACGTCATTTTCAGGTATTTCCACCAGGATGTAAGTCTACTGATGATTAATGGGCGCAAGTTTAAAAACACTGCCTTACACATTTCACAAAGAACAAAAGACGCGCTCCAATACAGCCACCAACAGCAAGGTGATATGTCTAAAACCTAAACAATGAATTCATTACATTTGGTTAAAACGTTTGCGATGTTGATCGGGTATACGATATCTGCCGACGATCGATGGCAACATTGGTTTGTTGCAGGTATCGGAAGTCGATCGCTCACGGCGACTCAATCGTTTTACCGACTCCCAACAGGTCGGCGTCGAACAACCAGATCGTTCACACCCTTGCGAAAACGTTGGTGTGAACACGGTATGGATCTCCACTGGGTGGGGGACTGGATGGGTGGCTCCTTCCTATAATTTCTCTGTCACACTTTCACACATTGTTCCCCCACTCATTGCAACCCTCCTGTTTTCTCGCTCGTATTGTTCTCTGTGAGCATCACCATCAGACGTAACGGAAGTCAGGTCGCCCGACAGAAGGTGATCTTATGGGTTCCCGGCAGTTTGTGAGACAGTTATTGGCGTAAGGGATATGCATGTACGATCTGTGCGTGTTACGGTAGGTGGGGATGCCTGTTTTGATTAAGTGAAAGTTAATCAGCCGTCCTCTGGAAATTGGCTGAGCTGTGGTGACATCGGTATTCTTTCTAGGTATTTTGCAGTCAATTTACTTTTTTCTTTCGAAAGGTACGCTGACTGCGAAATACGCAAAAGATTTTGAACCATCCTGTCTGATAAATCCCTCGATTAGTTTGTTTACAATATACTTGATAGACAGTAAAACGTTTCACACAAAATATTAATGTAATGATAGTACATAACAGCTTTATAGATATCGATCAACAACACTACAACAGCAAACAGCAGAAAAACATGACGATACGAACACTGCCTTATGTAGACCCCATTTTAATAAAATGCCACTGTACATAACGCCTCCAATTTATAGGGTATAATGTGAACTGTTCTATGTGTCTATGGACAGAGGCGGGAAGAGTCGCCCGAGACACGGGGTGCCGATGGGAGTGACGGGCATTGACCTCACGCTTTGCCGCCTTCACAACTTGATCCTGGAAATGTTTCCCGTCTGCACCGGCGACCAGTACAGGTAGGGTTGAGGAGAGGTCAGGTAGGTCAACAATAACAAGTAGATCAACAATGACAACGACTGCGACAACAGTTGACAACCACTACTTCTGCCGCCGCCAACAACGCCTCTACACAGCACCGACACTACCACTGCTTCTTAAATTATATGGCTACTTATGACACACGGTTATACATTTGTGCAGATTAGCACACGCAGGCAAGCGCATGCACGCACACATGCACACGTACACGTACGTACTTACGCACGCACGGACGCACACCGATGATTTGATGATGGTAAAAGTGAGGGTTAGTGTAAAGGAAGCAACAACAATGTTCTCATAGTTCACTTGCTATGAATACTGCCATACGTGTATGATGCCCATTTGTAATGATTTATGATTGTTTACACCATGTAATTTATTCATTTGCACTAGCACGTGTATGTAAACATACGCAATCTCAAAGGTAATATTTTAGCTCGTTGTTTCAATACGTATAATGCTGATACAGGATAACGTTGTTGACAGGTGCTTTGTAGTCGACTCTAGCGGAAATCTCGTGTATCATGAACACTTCATTAGTCGATCTAACGAAGATGTCGAATATGTGCACATTGTCCACAAGGTATCGGCTGAGTTTCGTGATATGCTTTGCGTATGTAGGCGTACTTCTGGTATTAAGCGTCAGTGACATGTAAACAAAGTGTTTCTTTTTAATGGTAAATACCCGAGCTTACACAATTCAATTCTACTGTATTACCTTGAATTACTGCTAGTCTTATCTTGTATATATTTTCATGGCATCAATTACTAATAATAATTGAACACACTCGATAAGCAACAGTTTCCTACACACGCGAACACCGCCAATTAGCAAATAATTTAGAGGTAACTTGTTATATTCTCTTGTCAATTTTGCATTGCTCGTTATGGTTTTATATAATAACCGCTATTGTCTTTTCTTTACAGTTAAATGCCGTCAAGTTGTGGGTTTATTTGAGTATATGATACTACTTGCGTGCTTGTGGGCGTACACAGTGTCGTCTCAGTTAAAGGTTATGGAGAATCCGGGCCCATTCCGATTTCGGCATTATGACTGTTGTGTGCCTAAATAGTATATCTCAATACGTTTATTCCACCATTCCACATCGTTTTAAGAATACAATGTCCCGAATAGCGCTCGCTCCGGTTTGAATCAGCGTGCGCCACTGCGGTCGCGGGTTTATGCACGGTTAAATTGCATGTTGACCCAAACCGGTGCGCTATTTGGGCCTCAAAAGTGCCCTCATATCAATATTGTATAACAGTGTACTTTATATCTGAAACACTGTGGAATGATGGCATAAACACACTGAGGTATCAAATCTGTTCGATTGTTGGACGAGCGACTGGCGCGATCGGCCCCGGGATGGGAGTCGGGATCGCAACGATTATTTTTCACGCGTCCGGATACTGTTTCTATGTGTATAGGACGCAGGATCTTGCGTCCCGTAAACCCCTGTAAGTGCAATTTAATATCCTACGTCCAACCAAACTTTTTACGTGACATAAATATATGTCTCACTAAGAAAACCACACAGTGTTTTATTCCATAACTGAGAGTTTAACAACGACAGAGAAAAGTATGATCAAGGGGTGATCAACTAGAATTTTTTAAGAAAAATTAAATACGAGCATTTTCTTCTCACTTTAGAAATCTAAAACTAGACGACACGAAGCAGCTTCAATGAAGGGACATTGCAGACAAGATATCAGCAAGTATTAACTTGTTAAAAACAAATAGACAAATATTTCAGAAGAGTGGTTTAGATACAGATAACACAAAGTTGGACTCATAACAATCATAGACTCCCATGCCATTTGCCAACTGGACTTCTATGTTGTTCAATATTTTCTTGTTACAGTACAGTTGCAGTTGTATGGAAGCGTACAAAACTTGGACGGGACACCGTCCTACCAACTGACGGAAGCCTGGGGAAGCAACATATTTCTGGGCGCGGTCGCAAACGACGCTCACCGGACCATGGTCTGCAGCAGCTGCACTCGCCAAATAGTCGCTAAGCTTTATTTTGTTGTCCTTTGCAATTCACAAAGATAATGAACATTACAAAGAGAAAGGTCACTTAATTTCGTGTATGTAGATACGTATACAGTGTATAAAAACGATGTAAGTACCTCTACTATATACAATAAATTGCCCTGTATAGTAATACTAGTTTAAATACGTTAAATAATGAACATATTCTAAGACATTGATGGACATGCACAGTTATTGATCAGATCAATCTTTCTTATTGGTCAGGGCAATATTTTCAATAAGTTTCGGTTTCACTTTTGTATTTGAGAAGAGTGAATTACGTCAGCAGGGCAAGTTTATACAAATATCATTAGTTGTTTCATTTGTTTCGTGTGTTTCTGGGTTTACACCAAGTGATTTTAAGGATGTCTTTTGGTTAAATTGATTACGGCGTTAATTAGGCTTTTCGCGACATCTGTCCATGCATTCGATAGATGCAATGGTTACAACTATAGTATATACTTATTTAACTCATGTTTACTATAATTTGTATTATTCAGCAATGAATGAATGGCACATAAATGTTCATACTGTTAATACCTAGTTCCTGTTCCACTTTCAGCAAAAGCGTCATATAAGATTCAAATATTTTTTTATTTTAAGGAATTGGAGAGAGAGAGAGAGAGAGAGAGAGAGAGAGAGAGAGAGAGAGAGAGAGAGAGAGAGAGAGAGACAGGGAGGGAGAGAGAGAGGGAGAGTCCTGCGCGATCACGTTGAGCCGAGAGACTGCCATACCCATGCTACGAGGATATTGACTTTATGTACTGCGTGAACAGATACCAGAGGTTAGTTGTCATATCAACACGCGGGACATTCACTTCCTGTAGGCCTACTGTTTGAACAGATATCGCAGGTGGGTTGTCATATAGACACGCGGGACATTCACTTCCTGTAGGCCTACTGTTTGAATAGATATCGCAGGTGGGTTGTCATATCGACACGCGGGACATACACTTCCTGTAGGCCTACTGTTTGAACAGATATCGCAGGTGGATTGTCATATAGACACGCGAGACATTCACTTCCTGTAGGCCTACTGTTTGAACAGATATCGCAGGTGGATTGTCATATCGACACGCGGGACATACACTTCCTGTAGGCCTACTGTTTGAACAGATATCGCAGGTGGGTTGTCATATCGACACGCGGGACATTCACTTCCTGTAGGCCTACTGCGTGAACAGATACCGCAGGTGGGTTGTCATATCGACACGCGAAACATTCACATCCTGTAAGCCTACTGCGTGAACAGATACCGCAGGTGGGTTGTCATATCGACACGCGGGACATTCACTTCCTGTAGGCCTACTGCTTGAAAAGATACCGCAGGTGGGTTGTCATATCGACAAGCGGGATATCCACTTCCTATAGGCCTACTGCGTGAACAGATACTGCAGGTGGGTTGTCATAGCAACACGCGGAACATTCACTTCCTATACTTCGTGAACAGGTACCGCAAATGGGTAATCATATCAACACGCGACGCTATTTCGATGTAGAAAGCAGGTCGGTACGTTCTACATATCACACATCTAGAAAATAAGGACGTATTTTCAGCAGTTGGAAGACTGGGTATTTCGCTTGAGTTCAATAATAAAAAACATCCCAGCGTCGATGGTATACAATAGCCGATCGTTCGTAATCAATAAGCATTTAAATGGTATCGTCTAATACTGAATATAAATACGCTAAGTTGGGGTCATGTAAAGTGTGGCTCCTCCCAGGAGCCGACGTCCAGTCACCTCGTACATGCTCTTTCGCGTCATTGGCCTTTGATGCGTTAAATGGCGATGCAATAAAACATCCTTATATGTTTTTATTTCAAGTTATTTACATTCGAACTCACGTATTAGCTGTTCACCTATTGGAGAAATGTAGAAACTGTACAGTGATTAACATCACTCCAGATGGTGCTACTGTGAGCGAACTTAAAATCAAAATAATAATGCCCTTGGTATGACGCTCCTTGGTTAGTTCCGTCCAAGCTACTGTTCACGCACATTGAATAATGCTCTAAGCGATAACGACATTTGCAGAGAATAACATTCATTCACAATGTTAGGTTGTTTTAAATTTTCTAACCCCGTTTTCTGATCACATACGTGCGCTATGATCAGAAAATAAAGCCTGAGAATTACAAAAATAACAACCTGAAATTTTGAATGAATAGGCCAAAAGTAAACTTCTTGTTCTTGCCCGCGTTATCAGAAATGAACAGTATCTGTTGCAACGATTGAACAAGTCTTAGAGAAAATGAAAGTTGTACGTTATCTACACACTTCGGTTACGTGAAACATACCTAACAGCTCTTGCATTGCCAATCACCCGATATGCCACTGATACCGACCAGCCGAGCAACCGAAGACGCCGTCTCTGGACCGACCAGCTCCATATCTGGGCTGGCGCCCTGCTACCGGCAGACGTGGGTCGGCTGCTCTGAGTGCGCCGTCTATCGGGAGGGGCAGTCGTGCACCGTCAAGTCAACCGACGCACCGCAGGCAACGGAAGGTACACACACACACACACACACACACACACACACACACACACACACACACACACACACACACACACACACACACACACACACACACACACACACACACACACACACACACACACACACACACACACACACACACACACACACACATACACACACACACACATATTACACACACATATCTATATATATAGTCACCCACCCACACACACACACACGCACGTACGCACGCACGTACGCACGCACACACACACACGCGCATACATACACACACAATCACCAACGTAACCACGTATTATTCCGTTGTTTGCTAATATGTGCTCCGAAACACGCGCCACAAACACGCACACACGCATGCATTAGTCGCACAACAGACACACACATCCATTCGTTATTATAGTTATTGATAGTTATTTTTGAAATATTGAAAGACTATTTAAGATGAGGTAGTATGTGTCTGGTTTCTAATTATTTAATTAATATTGTGTTCATACGACTATAATAACTATGTTGAATGTATACTGCCGGTCAAATTGTGTTATGTAAGCCCGTAACAATGTTCGCAATTTGGATGACACGACTCATTTCTCAAATATTTACCTTGCACATCAACCATCAAAGTTATACGCAAATTAGCGATTAATAATCACAAATTAATCGTTGCGATGTTACAAAATAACACAACTGAACAAGAAGTTTCAATCCAAACATCAATCTGTCCGATTGTTTCCTACGTATGTATAACTTTGAGCTTTTCATGTTTAACTAGGTTTAACGAGATTGTCACCCAAGGTTACAGGCAACGCTGGAAATACGAATGCTAGACATTACGTCAATGAACAACTTAAAGGGATGCTGATAGATGTTTGATCATTCATACCTGTTTCAACATCATTGCTTCTTCAATATCGCAACATTTCCTATATATAATTCATTTATATAATTTACTTGTTTTTTATTATAATAAAAGACATATATGTAATGAACAGAAGTACAAACTTAGCACTAAGATACAATGTGGTATGTCTTCATATACGTGTCCTTGCATCAATCTAAAAACTCCATCATAAGAGCTACTTCAAAATCGAATTTGAATTCTCCAGCGCACGCAAATGGATTGCTAACAATCCAAGGACGTGGCCACTGTCACGGTGTGTTGTAGGCTTATTATGAATGCAATACGGTCGAACAGTCCTGTTTGCGGTAAATTGTTCGCCTTGGTCAGACGTGTTTGCCGTTCCCCGCTCTGGTGAGAATCCGGACGTCTGCGTCAGTTTCGGTTGGCGCAGCGATCGATTAAACTTCTCGCGGCACATATTGACCGCATCAGGTGAAAGTCAACAAGCGTCTCGGCACCAAAGCAAGAGAGGCCTACTAGAACTCGGGCTCCACATTTGTTGAGTCGACCGCAGTTAGTTGTGTTCGTCAGTATTTATAGATCTGCGTCGTGATGGTAAGAGGTTTTCATAATGGCCTGATGAATTTTCCCAACGGAGACGCCGCAATAGTCGAATTTTATCATCCTGAGTTTGGCTCAACCAAGAATGGAGTGATCGAATTCGCTGTATCACTTCTGAATGGACAGTCCACAGTGGGCAGGCTAGTGTAAGATAATTGCTTTCAAGGTAATTTTAACACATACAAGAATTTGTTAGACCGAAAATAATTCATTCTCCTGTTATCTTGGTTAGTTATCAAATATTGTTTACTTACACGAAATATGCAAGTAATTATTTTGGTGTATACAGCATAAAACACGTCGAAGGAGTAACAATTTGCCCAAGATGTGGCGTAGGGACATGACTATGGTCTAGTGGCTGTCAACGTGAATAGGACACATATACAGAAAATACACAGTAGGAAGCCACGATTACAAACCCATTTCAATGATATTTCACAAACGTCCCTGCTTGTATGAACTAATACCTGAATATGTCATCTGAACTTAAGAACACCACTCATAATCGTTCAGTTTGAAAAAAAACATGTCAACTGACCTTGTGACCCACACATAAGTATGTTACTGATTTTATGCGATTCCCATAATTAATTAAATATTCAGTCGTGCCGCTATTTGCTAAGAGGCTTGCTAAGCGAATAACTGAAATTAAACGTGTCTTCAGTGGCATCCAACACATTACATCAAATCTTATCCTCTTCGAGCCGTGTGGCACATATGGCTCGCACAAGACCTCGCCAAACCGCTCTGTCCTGGGATCTCTTTGTTGCTGTGTCCCAGGCCAGCCCTCTTCTAGTGTTCGTCGCCAAGTTGTTTTGGTCTGCCTCTTCTTCTATTTCCTTCTGGCGTCCACCTCCTTTTTCAGGATGAGGCAGATATATTGTTGGTTTGTTGCTTGGTGGTGTTGGAGATTACTGCTGATCCCGGTGTGATTTTGTTCGCAGCTCCAGCCTCGCCTACCGCAAATGTTAGCTGAGAGCCATCAAATCCGCCCTCTTGGGGGACAATTCAACTCATCGGATTCCAACGAAAGAACCGATGACGTCACCATACTGCCTAAGATTGTCCTTCGCGACATTTTGGGACGCAAGCTGGACACGAACTCCGAGCAGCAGAGGCTGATCAATGTGGCGCGTTGGCGGGTGGCTCACGGGCTCGGAGTCCAGCGCCTGACGGAGTGGCGTCTGCCCCACATGCCCCTGTCCGCCCGGCCAGACTTCTCCCGTACGGCCCCTGGTCGGGCACACAGGTCGCAGCGGGGCGCGGTCGGCGGGGTCAGGGCAAGTGTCAGTCTAGATTAGATAGCAACCGGGTTAATTGGTTTTATGTTATGTTAATTCTTAATATTTAATTAAATGATCCCGATTGTTTATGATTTATTTGTGATTGTTTAGATTTTATTCGATGGATGTAATATCGAAGGTGGCTAATGAATGTGATATTATTGTTAAACACTCGCATGCATACAAGCGTACGTGCATACATGCATACGCGCGTACACACACAAACACGCACGCACACGCACACACGCACACACGCACACACGCACACACGCACACACGCACACACGCGAACACCCGCACGCACGAACACACGCGCACACACACACCTCCACACACACACACACACAAACACTCACACACACACACACACACACACACACACACACACACACACACACACACACACACACACACACTCACACACACACACAAACGCACGCACACACATACACACACATATAAACATGCACACGCCCACAAACATGTTTCTTTCTTTCCAGGAGTCCACAGCCAATAAAGAAACTAGCCACAGGTATGATCATTAATTTGATTTTGTTAATTATATGCTATTTTTAAAAAGTAACATTACGTACTCGCGCATGTGACAAAATATCCATTCAGCTTTTTACACCACTACCCTATTAAGATGTTCTGTGCTCGTAGTGTAGATTCCTGGACTTTATCCTCTTCGAAGTCAAGTCGTCGTCAACGTCCAACTTGTCAACACATGCAGATAACTCGTTTCAACAGTTGTGATGTACTCTCTACGCCTAGCACCTCTTGCACATGGTAAGACATTTCGTCCGTGGACACAGGATATAAGAACGGTAAAAACAATAACAACACGTGCATGCATGCACACTTGTGTATGCCTTTCTAACAGTTCCTCTCTCGATTCCTTCTCAGATACCGTCTCCACCATAGGACGCAGGGAAGACGCCACGCCCGCCCGCAGCACGGTGTGGAGGCGTGACCTCGCGGCACTGCTCATTCGTCTACATACCTACTACGGCTGCGAACAAAACGCCAGTCCTCAGTACGTGTACTACAAACTCATCGATATAAACTCGTCATCATAAATGTTGTTTTGAGTTATTACACATAATTTACGTTTCAAGAAACGTTTCCTCTTCCAATTATTGTGGATACGGCCTTCATCAGTGAAACTCAATTTCCTGTGAGATAATTTATATTAAATGGAATAATTATAATAATAAGGATGGGATGGGAGGTGGATTCACGTATCTTCAGCGGGTTTGTCGAGACGAAGCGTTAGACAGCAGCGGCCCGTTCTTTTGGAAAGTACTCTGTCACGCCAACGAAGGTGGGCACTGGGTACATCTAAACGGTCGGAAGCGTAATGCATTTTGCATAAATATCGAGAAAACAACATTAAATAGTAATTAGAATCGAAGCAATATAAGATGGGTGTTATGTTGTTAAGTGATTTACAACAATCTAAAGTTGAAAATATTAAAAACCCAAATCAGCCTAATCATTTGTAGTGTTTCCTCGGGATGAATAACTGATAGTCTTCGTTACACTATTTAAACAACTATGACACTGTTGAAAGTCAACTGAGAAAATCCGTGTTATTTTTGCATAAATGAATACAGTTTCAAGTGTAACAAGAATATTAATATAAGGTGATGAAATTAAAATGAATTACTTGACTTTTTGAGCATACATTATTTGGTGTTAAACTGTAAGTCTTCGATTAACCTGTGGTGTATTGTTGTTTTACTAGAGTCTGCCTATTGGAGACAAGGCGAGTGTTCGCCGCGTTACAACCCAAAGGTGTGTCAACTTCCTCTCGGTATTCCTCGCTGTCTATGGTCGACACCAGAAGGACAAAACAGTCCCTTCCTGTCAACCTCTGCACGAGCCTTGTGTGGCGTCACGCTACAGCACGGATCAGGTAGAGTGGTATCACTGACATGAGCCTTGTGTGACGTCACGCAACAGCACGGATCAGGTAGAGTGGTATCACTGACATGAGCCTTGTGTGACGTCACGCTACAGCACGGATCAGGTAGAGTGGTATCACTGACATGAGCCTTGTGTGACGTCACGCTACAGCACGGATCAGGTAGAGTGGTATCACTGACATTGCAATGATGCTTTGATCCTAGGGTTTTCAATCATGTTACTCAAGCCAATTTAGAATGCAAGAAATTGATGAAGACGGAAACGTTTCTACCTAGGGCCCACAAAACGTAATATTGTGTAGTGTAACCAGTTAAATTGTATGTGCAGTGCAGCTTCCTGTGTGGCAATGTCGATTTTGTAATACGGGCAAGATGGCGTCACCACATATACACATGCACGTGCTTCAGTGTATGCACATATTCTATCCATTAGAAGCCAGACGTTTTGATATCGCATTCGTTCAACCGCACCAAGCTTATACCTATGCTATTTTATGAGTTGATTCTAAATGAATACGTCGCGGTAAATGTTAACCGGACACGCGACAATGTTTCTCACTCGGTGTACCGCATCCTCCAAGTACCACACAGGCCACTGTCCACATAGCGACCGTCGGAGATGATCTTGCACACAACTGGTCTGACCAGATGAAACGTGGTGACAGAAGAAAAAAACAACTGAGAATACTCAAAATAAACAAAGTAATACACTTTGAAGTAACTACCTGTACATGTTTTACTTGTGATAATGAGACTTTATGGACAAAATAAACAAAGTAATACACTTTGAAGTAACTACCTGTACATGTTTTACTTGTGATAATGAGACTTTATGGACAAAAGAAACAAAGTAATACACTTTGAAGTAACTACCTGTACATGTTTTACTTGTGATAATGAGACTTTATGGACAAAAGAAACAAAGTAATACACTTTGAAGTAACTACCTGTACATGTTTTACTTGTGATAATGAAACTTTATGGACAAAAGAAACAAAGTAATACACTTTGAAGTAACTACCTGTACATGTTTTACTTGTGATAATGAAACTTTATGGACAAAAGAAACAAAGTAATACACTTTGAAGTAACTACCTGTACATGTTTTACTTGTGATAATGAAACTTTATGGACAAAAGAAACAAAGTAATA